>PHNY01259916.1:418-16238 GCA_003724115.2 Anethum foeniculum
GTGTAAAATGGGAATGTGCACTAGTCTTGTATATGTAATATATATCATGCACATTCTCATTAGCCAAAAGAGAGTGAGTGACAATAGAAAAACAAATCTGTCTTTTCTTTCTCTGTAAGAAAAACAAAGAACAATCAGCTTCTTTGTTTTCGAAGCCAGAACTATCATTCTGGTAGCTGTAGTATTCGATTTACTTGTATAAAGTGAATTGAAGTATCTTTGTGTGTTCTTGCCCTTTACATTTCCGCATGCATACACAGCACACACAAACACAACAAACAGATNCAGAAAACTCATATCAAGTTTTTTAAACTATCCATTCACCCCCCTCTGTCTAGTTACTTGTGTTACTCATAGCTAACATCTTAGCAGTTGAAAACTCTTTCACTTACACAGAATTACGAGGCATTGAATATATAAACTTAACCCACCTATTTTGTGTATCTTGCTAGTAGTCAACATGACTTAGGAATTTTCTTCAACTTCTAAACTTTCTAAGTTATACTAGCATATGGAATGTGTTACAGACTTGTGAAAATAANTTATCTTCAACGGATAAGGCATAGTACTTTATCCGTTGAGGCTACAAATTACAAAGATAACTAATCTACTTAAGGTGTTTTGTTGACTTATCATCAAGACTACAACATATTCCTAACAAGTACTTGTGATGGTTGGATTGTGGAGAATCCGGAGTCCATCGCATCAATGGCCGGTTCTCATTCCGGGAATGGAGTGGGAACAATGGTACCGCTAGAGGCATGTCTTTTTCCCATTCTAGTTACTGAGGTCAAAAACACTTTTTACAGTACAAAAGTATTTTTATGGGGTAATAGAGATTTTGTAAACAAAAATGTAGATCTGAAAACAATATATAAAGTATTCTTACTAAACTTTCTTAGCTTATCCTCCTGGTTGGAGTAAAGCTACCGTAATGCAGCAACACCACCAAATTCAGAGGCTCAACCCCTCCTAGTACCAATAATAACTCCAAACTAGTCCCTGGACTCCTCCGCCTGGATCAGGACTCTACTGGGCTCCGGATTGCAAGAGTGGGCTAAATGGCTTGGGAATGGGCTCCTGCAAAATAGAACCGCGGGGGGGTTGGGACCCCGCGGCAACTCCGACATGAGAGTAAGAGTAGGTTTTGGAGACGAAAGATAGAAAATGAATTATATAAGTAGTGTCGTGTATATGTAAAGAGAATGTAACCCCAAAATCACCTTTTTGGGGACCTTTTATAAGCCCCCTGTTAGGGTTCTGGGGTTGGTACCTGTCATCCTAGCCGTTGGAACCTTCTAGACCTGGAACACGTGGACGTCTTGGATTGAAACCACGTCTCCAGGTGCTCTCTGTGGTTGGCGTGTGACTATCTGAGGTTGACGTGTGCCTGGAGTGCCTTTGCATGTGGAGACCTTGGGCAGGTAGACATGTCACAATCAGGTCATATTTCTCGTACTTACAAACTAATAATTGGAAGAATATTCTGGAATGACAAGACCCTGGAGTCCACTGCCACCTGGAGTCTCATAGTGTCGTGAACTCCGGGTCCAACAAAGTAACGGGCCTTTTGAGGTGTGTACTGAGCCTACTGCCTAGTAATAAATGGGCTATCAGATACCTACTTTTTTTTCCCACTACCAAATAATACAATACGATACAAGTCTAATAATGTTGAGTTGACGTGCAGAGTCCTCTCGTATATCTATCATTCTATCAATATGTCTCTGTCATTTTGTGGATTGTTTACATACAGATGTAAATATAAAAATAATGTATGGGTATGGGCATGAGTAATGAATGAGGTGGTGAAAGAATGAGCAGCAGCAGCAGAGGAGCCAAGAAGGCCGGAGCAACGCGGATGCGTGTGGGAAAATACGAGATTGGCAAAACTCTGGGAGAAGGGAGCTTTGGCAAGGTTAAATTTGCCCGTCATGTCGAAACTGGTCAGAGCGTCGCCCTCAAAATTATAGCCCGTGATCATGTCCTCCGTCACAAGATGGTCGATCAGGTTTGTTCATTCTTTGTCTTTCATTTATTTTCTTTCGAATTCCCTTAGTTGTTCACACTCTTGTTCTGTGTAAAGCTTATGGTAACGGTCATCTTATCCTTAAATATGAAGTGGCATTTGGGAAAAACACTTGGACCAAAATTTCAATAACAAATTATGTAGAATACGGACGTGCGAAGTGGTGCACAAGATATTAGTTCTCGGGTTAATATTTGAACCTTTGCCTTATTATGTAAGTGGAGTTGATGGTTAAGTGTTTGTTCATGGCAGATCAAAAGAGAAATTTCAACTATGAAGCTTATCAAACACCCCAATGTTATAAATCTTATAGAGGTAAGTACTGTTCATGCCCTTTACTGTTATTTTGAAATCTATCCATGATTAAACTTTATTGAAGCGTTATCGTTTCCGATGTGCTTAGTTGTTAAACTAGGTAGCTAACTAAGGTATAGTTTGCTGTCAAGGTATTATTCTAGTAAGAATGCCAAAAAACATGTACTACTTGAACGAAGTTAAAGAGCTTTATGTAGCGTTTATTAGGAAAAAAGTGGGATGGTGCGAGAATGCTATGAAATTTATAGAACTCAAACGTAATCAAAAGGAAAAGGGGGATAAGTGAAAGAAATTTGAGGGTTGTAAATTACTTATGATGAAATCTGTGAAGAAAATGGTAGAATACATGGAACTTAGTTCATATTTTATTCAGTTCTCACCTCATATCATTCCATCCAAGCGTACTCAACTTTATAGTTTAGCATGATCTGTATAACAATTGCTTTCTTTTGGATGCCTATACGTAGGTTTTGTAGATGTGTCTCTAAGCAAAGTAATTGAATTTTTACTGATCTGGCTAGCTATAATATATACATCTCCAGTAATACTGATAAAATTATTCTAGAATATTATACCCCTTTTCAGCAAATGAATAAGCACATCCTGAAAGGCTTACATCTAGAGAGTTTAAGAGTTTCAACACGAGGGATTTACAAGCTGAAATGTGCATTTTATGGACCATGCTATTTAAACTTTGCCAACTTATGTATGTGGTCAACTTACAAGCAGGTAATGGCAAGCAAAACCAAGATCTTTATTGTACTTGAGTATGTCGACGGAGGAGAGCTCTTCGATAAAATTGTAAGGTTTTTTTATTATTTTCGCGTGTATGTTTCTAACATGTTAGCTATATTTACAGAATTAGAATTTAGCTGCTTTAAAGGGGGAAAACCGTATAAGCAAGAGAACTAACACTATCGTGGCTCTTCCATATTCTACACACAGTTCTTGTTGCTTTAACTGATAACAGGATATTATATGCTTCTAACATGATTAATAATAGTTCTTCTAATCTTAGGCCCAACAAGGGAGACTCAGTGAAGCTGAGGCCAGGGGATACTTCCAGCAGCTCATGAATGCTGTGGATTACTGCCACAGTAGAGGTGTCTACCACAGAGACTTAAAGGTTAACACACTCTACTTTATATTATAATTTAGGGCTGAGAGTTAGATTTCAACTGACTATCTCTGAACCAAGTCTCTTGATGTGTGATACCTGGCATCTACTGCAGCCTGAGAATCTGCTCCTGGACTCCTCTGGCACTCTAAAAGTCTCAGACTTTGGATTGAGTGCTTTGTCGCAACAACTACGGGTAAATGTCATATAATTCTGCAAGTTTCATGCCATAGGAAGAAAAATATTTAAAACATGTGATATGGACTATCCTTTCGCGAAGAAACATATTACTTGGCAACAAAAAGCACTCAAAAGTTTGGTGTTTCTACTTTATTTGGTTAAATCTCTTCATTGGTAATTTAAAAATATCTTTATTTTTATCTACCAAATCAGAAAAGTTCATTCTTAATTTTACCATATGATCTTAATTGTCAAATTCACTGTCCAAGAGCTTGATGCAAGTTCACTATTTGAATCCAAGCCAGTAATATAGCTCTTTAGATTTCTTTATTACAATTTTTTTTTTTGTATAGATTTTTAGTTACGAATAAGTTAATTGTTTCAGGAAAATTACTCTCAGTTTTATATCTGGTCATGGTCTCTAGCATTTACTATACATGCATAATATTATAACTTAGTTTAAGAGTGGGAATGGGAATTTCGTCATATATGATAATTATTTTATCTCTCCAAATTTTTTAGGATGACGGGCTTCTTCACACTGCTTGTGGAACTCCTAACTATGTTGCTCCGGAGGTACATTCTATAGTTGTATATGTGAACGATTTTGGAACTTTAAATGTATAAGTATGAGATGGTTTTTGTTATCAGGTGCTGACTGACAGAGGCTATGATGGTACAACATCTGATGTATGGTCTTGCGGAGTCATTCTATTTGTTTTAATGGCTGGATATTTACCGTTTGACGAGCCTAGCCTCCCTGCCTTGTATAGGATGGTATGCTTTGAGAATTTGGTGATTTTTTGGGATATAAATCTTCAATTAACTGATGAAATTCACAGATTCAAAAGGCTGATTTCACATGTCCGCCATGGTTTTCACCCGAAGCAACAAAATTGATTAAGCATATTCTTGAGCCAAACCCGTGCAAAGTGAGTTCCAAAACTTTTGTAATTGAACTACAGCTGCTTCTGCTCTAGATCCATTTCACATTAACTTGGTTCTACTTTCATTCTCAGTATTTAGATGTCTATCCATATGGGAGTGTCAATACAATTTGTTTATTTCTGTAACTTAAAGTTAAAAAATGAAACATCAAAAGTGCCTATCTAGGAAGATGCATGAAAAAATTGATGTGGCTGTATATATTATCAACCGGAAAATGCTTGATTTGATCATATGTATATATGTTGCAGCGGATAACAGTTCCAGAAATCCTAAAAACTGATTGGTTTAGAAAAGGATACAAGGCACCGAAATTCGAGCAGGAAATGAATGTTATGAATCTTGATGACGTGGATGCAGTTTTCAATAATTCAGAGGTAACTTATAATTTTTATACAGACAAGTGCATATAGTTATGCACCGCAATTGTGATGTCAAACAACTGATACAATGTTCTGCATCTTGGTGATCTTAGTATCTAAGTCAATGTCTTCATGTGACGCTAAGATTTATTTATTTATTTATATTTTTTTTTGTTAACCATACTTATACGAACTTGAAGTCTTTTCTTTCATTTGTCATCTTGATTGCAGGAAAATCTTGTTACGGAAAAGAAGGAAAAACCTGAATCCTTGAATGCCTTTGACCTCATTTCCAAAACACAGAATCTAGAAAATTTGTTTGAAAATCAAAAGGTAATATTCAGTTAAGTTTTTCTCTTTTTTTTTACATTTTTTTCAGAGTAGTGAAATGTTACTAGTTTGCAGTCTTTTGGCCAGTGAAGCTGAAAATTAATAGAACGTGTAAATGGTTTTACCTTCAATATCCTCTCCCATGTGATTTGTTGTTTTTCAATGTCTATAATACAACGTAAATTTACCATTCTTAACTTTTTTTGGAACCCTGATTGGATATTATATACCTGCACAACAGGGTCTTTTTAACAGAGAAACAAGTTTTGCTTCCAAGCGTCCTCCAAACGAGATAATGTCCAAAATCGAGCAAGCTGCAAAGCCTTTAGGTTTTAATGTTCATAAGAGAAACTATAAGGTAAACTTTCCCGTTTGGATCTTCAAGATATTGGCGTCTTTCAGGAACTGAACTACTCGGTTACAATGTCATAGCATTAAAAAACGTTAAATACACAAGATACGAGTGTATTCACGTAGATAGCGGTCTCTTTGCAGGTGTATAGCTATAGACAGAGAGAAGGGAATGTGTGGCAATATATAGCTTGCCATATGTCGGCCTCACAGTTTTTGTGTATATTTTGAAAATTTGACTGTAATAATTTGATGCATGCAAATGAATAAAGGGTTGTAAATTAAGTTTCAAAACTTTCGCAATGAAATTAAAGTAATACATTGCAATTTTATACCATTAAATAAGAAATTATTAGGCACTCCTATTTATTAATGGCGCTGTCTTAATTTTTATCACCCTCCTTTTAAGTATATCTCTCTCTAGTATATATACTCCCCCAAATGTAAATGCTCCCTCCCTAGTTATAATGGTCTTTAGATCTCCTCTTTCTCTAACCAAGTTGTTACATTTACTAGTATATATTCATATGAACTCCTTTGTAGTACAACAGACTATGATATATATATTTATGTGCCTGTAATCGCTTTACTGACGAGTGACAGATAAAAGCAATTAGCGCTGTCTGCTTGGCTCTCAAGACCTGCACTCACAGTACATAAAAAGAATATTATACTGAACACTTAAAAGATCATATCAGACATGCATGTGTATCACATCTTATAGTCGAACTGTTAGAAAAGTTTAATTAGAAAAATATAGAGCTAAGAGCTAAACTTGGTTATTGCTTGCAACATATTCCCTTTGTTCGAGTAGATGTATAGAAAAAGAATCAATCACACTGGTATCAAGCTATTTGATAACAGTAAACTATTGCAGATGAAATTGCAAGGTGATGAAACTGGAAGGAAGGGGCATCTTGCTGTAGCGACAGAGGTAGTATCTTGATTCTGAGTAAATTTCAGATTTATATGGGTAAATGCAATGGACTACAAGTTGTGGCAGAATGAAGATAAACATTACTGATAATTTGTTGATTACATATGGGTATAAAATTTAGAAAGAAAGTGGTAGACATTTATTCTGGAGGAAAGGGGAATAGATTTGAGATAAAATTACCAGGAAAGGTATGACTGAATGACAAATGGCTTTTAACTGTAGGTTTTTGAGGTGGCTCCCTCGTTGCACATGGTGGAGCTCCGGAAAGTAGGTGGCGACACACTAGAGTTTCACAAGGTATATATGTTGTTCATGATGTGAAGGAAACTTTTCAATATTAACATTCTATTTTCTTGATTGACTGTATTTTCAATTTTCTGAAATCAAATGCAGTTCTATAAAAACTTCTCAACGGGGCTAGAAGATATTGTGTGGACTGCTGAATCAAATCAGGCTGAAAAAAAGTAAACACATTTTTTTTTGTGGGGTATGCATGTGCTCGTCTATTTTAACTTGAATAATACTGGCTAAACCTTGAATGTAATACTGGCTAAACTGATGAGGAGCATCTCGTGGATGTCTTATGATATCCGAAGCCTCTTTATATAGGTAGACCCGCATTTTTACTTGTAGATTAGTATCTCAGTACAAGTTCTCTGGTGTAAGACTCTAAGTTCTATGATAAAGTTGGTACAACTCTGTCAGAAAGTAATTCTCCAAGCTGAGTTAACTCAAATGAATCTTTTCCTCGTCAGTCGTCACTATAACCCTGGTTATTCACCAGGTTCAACTTTCTATCTAATTAGTATATCCTTTTTCTAATTATTTTTTTATCATCTTTGTCTACATTCTTTTTAGCTAATTTCATCATTGTGACTTTGTTTACTTGTTTCATCCATTGCTAAATGATGTACATATTGCCAAAAAAAAAAAAAAACACTTGAAATAGCTGTAAGAGTAAAATAACTTTCCAGACATTAGGTTTTGCTATTCAAGAAAGGTAGCCATTGTAGCTCGCAGAAGAAATTTTAAACCTGTGGCTTGTGGCCTGTGGGTGCTGGCTACATGGTCAGAAGAAATTTTAAACCTGTGGCTTGTGGCCTGTGGGTGCTGGCTACATGGTCATGTTATGCACAAATGTTTAAACAGGTAGGCTGCAAGTTTAAGATGGGATGGCCGGATTTCAAAAATAATTTTTCTGGAAGAAGTGTTTGTAGGTAAAAACCTGTTTTTCTAAAAAAACAGGTCCCAGTCTTTTAAAATAAAGGTTATTTTTTAGTTTTGGTGTACAGTCACTAATTTCAATGTTAAATCTTACCAAAAATCCTACTACTTTTTATATCGGACTCAAGACTAGGCACATATTAAAAGTATTATCAATTTTGTGGACCGTTACTCATCAAATAGTTATTGATTTGTAACAATACTTATTTTGTTAAAGTTTTTTCAACAACTTAACAAATTTTAAATTATTGAAAGCTCTATTTTATTGTTAAATACAAATTTTATCACATTCGATCTCGGTAAACTTCAAATGAAATGAAAATGTCAAGAATACTCATTTTCCTAAAATTAAAATTAACCTAAATATAGCAATTACAGAATAAAAAAATCTACCTTTCTTAATATATTCTATATAATATACTCTACTAGCAACATATATTTTTATTTCGACTGTAAATACCGAAAACTAAAAAGTAACATTTTCTCTTCTTTTTTTATATGTCGTGCATACATTTTAATTTTTTTGATCATATAGCTTTATTTGGAAAATGATAAATCTATTCAATAATGAAAAAGCCATACGACATCTATCAATACAATCAAAATTAAACAAACGCTTAAATATATCGTTGTTGAATCCTTCCTTGGAGAGGCAACCAAACGTGTCACCAAATTGTTTTGAGCAATTGATCATGCAACCCCATGAAAATCTTTATCACTCAATCAAAACTATCAAGACCGTTTTAGCAAAAAAAAGAAAAAACTATCAAGACCATGAAAGTCCTGCAGATTTATAATCGCGGACATGAAGAACACCAAAACAAATCAAAATAAACCATCAAAGGAGAGACTAAACAAAACCTAAATAAATTGAGAAATTATTAAAAAAAAATAAACTTAATCAAGAAAAACGAACAAGAAAGAAAGGATCGGGCTTTCCACCAACACGAAAATCGATGAAAATCTCAGAAAATATTAAAACGACTACGGAGAGAGAGTGTATGCTAGGGTTGTGTTCAAACTTTTTGATCGTATAGTTAAAATTAATATTTATAATCTTTTTTTATGAATAAAAATATATAACTAAAACTTTAACTTATGAAAGAAAGAATTTAAAAATTTATTATACTATGCGGTTAAGTAAAAAAAAAAAAAAGAAAAAAAAGAGGAGTGTTTTTTATTAGTAAAAAATGGAAATTAAGTTGACACTCAAACAAGTTGAAGAGTTATTTCCGCGACACAAGAAGATTAGATTAGAAGAAGGGCTTCAGTAGTCTAGGTATTGAAGGCTGCCTGGGATGGCTGCAACACCATCCTGTTGCTTTTCTTCTTATTCTTATCCATTATTCCTCAATAAACACTTCCCTTCTTCTATTATTTTCACAAGCAGCAGAAATTATTATCGGCCGCCTTTTGCTATTCAGTACTATAAAAACCCGAATGGATTTTGTAACTCGAATCTGTTCCACAACAAGTCTACTGTGTTCCCACTCGCATTAGCGCTGGACACTCAACATTTTCACCAAGATGACACCGAGTCCGAGACTGAGTTGGACACCGAGTCTGAGTCTGAGGCTGAGGCTGAGACTGAGGAGGAGCATAAGAAACAACTACTACCTTGCCAACTCTATGTTTGTAATCTTCCATCTGCTTTTGATATTTCAGACCTTCTTCGTCTTTTCAATACTTTCGGCACCGTTCAAGCTGTTGAGGTACCCCCTGCCTACTTGTGTTTGTTTTTTATTGCTTGCTCTCTTTCACTTTCCGTTATCAATTAGCTCAATGCTTGTTAATTTTATGTGTAATGTCTAATTACAATGTTAATTAAGGTCACACGGGATCCCCAAACTGGCCTAAGCCGCGGCTGCGGTTATGTCACTATGAGCTCTATTCATCAAGCCAAATTAGCAATTTCCGCATTAGACGGCTCTGTATGTCTTCTTACATCCTCCCTCTACGTTTTGTGTCCCCCTACTTGTTTGTTTTTTTTAATAAATTGACCTGTCCCTGATCTCCTTTGCTTTCCAGGATGTTGGTGGGCGTGAACTACGCGTTATGTTTTCAGTTGATGTGAATAAGGGAAGGAGGAATGTTGATGCATTGAACTCGTCGCCTAAAAGAGACTTGATTTTTGAAAGCCCTTACAAACTTTATGCTGGGAATCTCACCTGGTCTATTAAGCCCGAGGATTTAAGGAATCTTTTTTGCCAGTTTGGTACTGTGGTCAGTGCAAGAGTTAAGCAAGACCGTAAAGCTGGAAAAAGCCGTGTTTATGGTTTTCTGTCATTCTCCTCACCTGCTGAACTTGAGGCTGCCATGGCTTTGAATGGAACAGTTCAGTAACTGTACTTGCTTTGTAATCATTCACACTCTCACTTTCTCTTACATTACTAACTTTATCGTATTTCCTCTCAACTCTGTGGCAGGAGTACCGAGGTAGGAAGATAGTACTGAGGGAAGTGAAGCATAGTTCAGGCTTGAATGTTTGATCTTGGAACATATTCATGGACAAAGACTAGGAAAAGAAAGGTATGTGCATACATGACACCAGCAACTATGCAATCTTTTAAGACTATTTAATTTTGAATTGTACTCATCATCTCCAATCTCTAAACTCCCATTTACATTTGTTTGCATTATGCATTTTGAAACCACAAACCATCATGTCGTTAGCATGTATTAAAAAACTTCACAAAACTACAACTTTGTAATTTGTCGGGATTGATATGTTGTTTGTAATCTGGCCTTTTACATGTGATACATTGAGCAATAATGCATTTTAAATCGAAGGCTGCCGTCCAAAACGTTGAAAGTGTATTTAGCTTTGTCCGATAATTCATTCTTAAAGATATATAACTTGTACATGAGGATGAAAGTTGCAGTAAACCATAATATAAAATTTGTAACAGTGTAAAATGATGGATCTTTGCCTTTGTAAACAGACCAAAAGGGAGCTGGTATGAGTTTAATATCGCTCTGAGAGAAATATAACCCTTTATTATAGAGTACTAGACACCCGAGGAAACTTAAGTTAACGGGAGATACTGTAGCCAGAAAACACTTGGAAAGCAACCTCTTTGAGTGGAGCGCTTTCCCATCAAATGCAACACAAGACCTCTTCGTTGTAAAGTTCTAATCTGAAAGTTCTGGTGGCCCTCTGCAAAACATATTTATTGATGTATGTTCTTCTTCATCACATCAACTAAATTTACTTTAACTTTAGGTAGCAAAGTTACAACACATTAGATACAAACAACGTAGTTTAAGTTAATTTTTTTGATGAGGCAGGTAATCCAAGCTAATGGAAAATAAAAGAAAAGAAAAGATTTGATAAGTAATTTTCTTCCTTTCTTCCGGAGTGTTTAAAGAAAAGAAAGTGAAGATGTGTTAAAATATTCAATATATTTATTACTGCAATTTATCTCTCCCTCAATCATCCCATTTTCGGAAAGAAAATTTTGGAGAGAAATTGATCCATATTCCCCTTCTATTCTTTTCTTCCTTCAAAAATTTTGGGAACACGTTAGAGAAAATAAACAGGTACAAATCTTTCCCTTTCTCTCCAAATTTAAACTTGGGAACACAGTGTTATTGTTTTGTTAGCATTACTTATTATCCTTCCTCCATTCTATGTATACCAAATACTTACTATATTATTAAAGTCGAAATATTAGAAATTTGGTAGTGGGTTAATGATCGGGCCGGATGAGTCGGTCAATAATTGGGCAGGGTTAAAAAAATAACAATAACAATATAGATTATATAGTCCTTTGGACCGGATTACAATAATAAAAACATAAGTTTTAGATAGTAATAATATAAATGAGTTTTTTTTTTTGGGTTTTTTTATAGTGGCTTATAGTATTCTATTCGGGTTTAAATAATAATAATAAAAAAACAATTAGATTATTTAGTATTTTGGACCGGATTACAATAATAAAAATGGGCTTTAGTTTTTACATAGTAATAGTATAGATGAGTTATTCTTTAAGTTTATATAATTGCTTACGATATTCTATGTATGTACGAATTAATCATATTATAATATTATCTGTATGTTCAATCCAATTAAATCTTTATTTTTAATTTAATATATCTTAACTTTTATTCAGAATTTATTTGTATTATACTAATTTATAAGCTCGTGCTTGGCACGGGCTATGTATATTGCATTATTGCTAGTATGAATTATAACTAAATACAACATAGAAAATTCCAGTGTTCATTCCTGCCTTCTATTTGTAATGTATAGCTCACTAATACATAGTTACATACCATGCCAATCCCATCTCATTTCCACCAACTAACTAAGATTAACATCCCATTTGGCTGGGTCCAAGTTTTGAGCCTAAAAATGTTCGGAAAAGAAGGGTTTGAGCTCTCAAAGAGCCAGTTCACTGCTAATGCTAGTATGAGTAACACCAGAAAGTGATTTGGTACTTAAATAAATTGATGATCTAATGCTAATGAAAGATAGTTATAACTATTGTTCTAAGGTAACATTCATGTACCAATGGCAATTAATAATTATATATATAAACACACATAAATTAGTTGACGTGGCAAGAATATCTTTTGTTCTTTATTTAAAACCAGCTATGCATTTGTTTCTCATCTAGTTATAGTTATGCATTGGATTTATCATTTTATAAATCTTTTTCTATATTCTAGCTATAGGAACAACTATAACTACACACTGGACATGCTCTAAGGAGGCATATCCTTGAGTTCTGAAATTGCACTAATGATAAGTGAAATTATTTTCCATAATATCAGGTAAGAGGATGCAGGTAGGAGGTAGTCTACCCTGAGATGCGAGCGCAAGATCAGAGGAAAGTAGAAAATGATAAAGCCTCGAATGCATGCACCGGGGAAAATGGTGAACAATGCAGAAAATATTTTGTCTAGAGAAAGTTAGTTTAGTATTAACAATATTTGCAATAGGTTGGAAAGTTTGAATCATCTGGCAATGCAAGTGGTTTCGCACTTAGCAAACCAGCATTTCCAGCAAAAACAAGGACTAATTTATGTTGATCAACAAAAATGCGGCGACTCATATAGGTTGTACCTGCACCTTCAAGCCTAAATGTTATTGTATTTTCCAGCAAAAACAAGGACTAATTTATGTTGATCAACAAAAATGCCACAACTCATATCGATTATACCTGCACCTTCAAGCTTAAATGTTATTGTATTTTCTTTTGTTATTACGCGGATCATTAGCAGAAACAAAGAATTATTAACAGAGCAAAGCGCCTGAAGGAAGTTCCGTGCGCAGTAGAGTGTTGGTAAGATGTGCACCACATGGAGCCATAGGTACTTCTTTGGCATTGCTTGAAAATTATATATTACTAGTTCGATCGTGATTCTGAAAATAAATACTTATGCGTAAAACATTTACACTAATTAACTTTTATATCATAGTAATTTTTTATTACGTGATTTGTTTAAAATGATTCTTTATAGTTTTATTTTGTAGATTAGTTATAACTTGTCAATGTAAAATACTTGTAACACTAATGTCATATATATCATCATAAATACTTTTTCTAAATTAATAAATTATAAATTAAGAATAAAAAATTCTTCTTCTAATGATTATCATAATAAAAATTTTAAGAATTATATATTTGCATTTTGTGCTAAATTATGTTTTGTTTTAATGAATTTCGTTTTGTTGACAAAATCAGTACTACTAGAAGACCATCACATCAGTATATTATTTTAGTCTGTTAATAACTTCACCAAAAATTAAATTTCTTTAATTTTAAAATTGAAGAAAATGTAAGTAAAATAAAATCAGAAAAGAAAATAAATAAGTGGGGCCCTGGTCCGGTTACGCCACGCAGACCTACCGTTCAACTTGTTATAACACAACAAGGTGAGTTTGTGGTGGAGATTAAACCAAAAGTGGTCCCAACTCCAAAAATACATACAATGTAAGTATATACTTTACATTCATGTATAAATATTATTTATACATGAATGTACATGTATAAATATTGCTTATTTATAAGTAACTTATTTTTTTTTTAAATTTCGTATTTTTATAATTTTTTTCAAATATAAATATTTATTATAAGAATTGAAAATCAAATCTTATTTTACTTATAAAAATTAAGTTACTTATTTTTAGAAAAAGTACATATACACGTACTTTTTCTGAAAATAAGTTACTTATAAGATTTGCCAAACGAGGCCGTAATAAACTAGTAGTGGTTGATGGGGTTGAGGCTGTGGCCTGTGGGTGTTGAAAAGAAAAGGAAAAGTGCAAGCGAGGGGTGGGTTCTTTAAAGTCACAAACCACTATAATCACGACACTTGTCACCACTACAGCACCTCGTTTCATCCTACTCCATTACAGCCTCATATTATTATCCTCCTCCATCTTGTAAGAAATTTTAATTAAATAATTAAAAAAAAAAAAAAAAACCCCCAGAAATTATAGTGGCTGAGAAATGAGTAGCACTTTTGTTTCACCTATGTCTTGTTCATCTCCCTCTTCTTTCTTCTCTTCACTCTCCTTAAAATCATTATATCTTTAGTCCTTTTTTTATTTTTTAGATCACTTATCACAGTACCAGATCTAAAGAGCTCTCTATCAAGGTATGTATCACCTTATGACCTTGTCATCTTCAACATCAATTTGTATGCCTATGTGTGTATATGTTGTATATGCCTGTACCTGTTTGTTTTTTGGATTCAATTAGTGATTTTATTTTATATGTTTGTGTGTAGGTTTTGGTGAGATTGGGATAAGCAATGGATGATTTCTCATATAGCTAGCCTAACCAGGATGGATTTCTGGTTTTTTTCCACAATTCATATGCATCCTTTTGTTATAGTGTGTTTTATTCTCTCTTTCTCTCAGGGATCGATTATTGCCTCTTTTTCGTGTTTTGGTTCTCGGCTAAGTTATAGTTACTTGCTCTTGTTTTCTTTTGTGTTTGTGCCTAGTAAGTAAATGAGAGAAGCCTATCACTTGCGTGTATCACTGCTAGCCTGCTTTTTGAGCTCTCGTTGTTGTCGCCCTACATGGACACTAATTACTCTTCTGGAGAAGAACTTTTGCATACTAAGGTTACTTCTCGCAATTCACCTTTGATAACTTTTAATGGATCGTATTTGTTAAGTTACCGGCTCTCCTAAGGTGTTAGGATGAGTTCTTAATTGGATCATATATTATTATCCTACCTTTTTTTTTCACTCAACTGGTAACTTAACAGTAATCACCTTTTTATTGGGTTTAGTAGATTATAGTATTTGAATACTCGCATACACATGTATCCTCTGATACTCAACCCGGACCTTGGACCTTTTGTTACAAACAGACGAGGGGTACTAGGCTACAATGCTTGGGATTCCTATTCACTTGCTCTACCACTTCTAAATTTTCGATCATTACCTTGTTAAATGTATAGACAAGGAAGCCTTACACAATTACCAAGCAACGCGAGCGATGGACTGAGGATGAGCACACTAGGTTTCTTGAAGCTTTGAAACTCTATGGTCGTGCTTGGCAGAGAATAGAAGGTATTACTCTTACCTCTTTTACTACTCCTTATCTTGTTTCTCATATTCTCTGTTTTACACTTATATAATTGAAGCTATCATATGAAATTTACCACACTAGTCCAAATTCCAATTCATAAGTAGATTAAGAGTTTCGCAACCTCAAGAATCTGTTTACCCGGTGAACGTATCTAAAATATATGTTTCTGTGTTTCAGCTGAACTGAACACTTCGGATATTTATTTCTTTTTCTTACCTGAAAAGGTTCCCTTCAATAGGAGACCTATTCTCGATCTTCTTTTTGCTTTTCCTTATTGTCTTGTGGTGCACAGAACATATAGGAACCAAGACTGCAGTGCAGATCAGAAGTCATGCACAGAAGTTCTTTACAAAGGTCAATCGGTACCTTCTCATCTTATTTACACACACACGCACACAATGGTAGTACGTTTTAACATATGCAGGTGAACACACACACACACACACACACACACACACCCCCCCCCCCCCCCCCCCCC
>PHNY01259944.1:408-10558 GCA_003724115.2 Anethum foeniculum
TAAACAGTGTGCACAACCAACCTAGCCTCTTACTCCTCCATGCTGGGCCGTTACCGAATAACGGACCTCTTACGCAGCTCCAAAAGAATATCAGAATTATTTTATCTAGTTCAGAAGTTATTATGTCTATCCCATTTTCAAAACCATTACATTATATCCTTGAATTAGTATCATGAACTAAATAATCACCAGTTTAGCAACGGTAATTACTGAATATTTTTCCACCTAGAATCTCGTTTAGAGATAGCTATTCAAGAGTTACTTTTCCCTTAAGCATCAATTTACGAATAAAACAAGTTTCATGGCAACAGGGGATACGCAACTTAAAACATTTAATTAAAACATGCAATCCTGTTCTACACATTTTTCATATAAATTCTGAACCATAAAGAGTATGGTCAGTGGTACTTGCCTTGCTGAGCTAAAAATATCACGTGCTAAAGAACTCTACTTAGATTCCGGTACTAACACCCTTCGACTGGAACCACGAGGAGAGACAGCAGGAGAGATTAACACGAGAGAGAGAGAAGAGAGATAGCGAGAGACGAACGAGAGAGATGAGGTGCAGAGAAATTGATTTACCTTGACAATTGAATTGATATTATAAATTGAAAAAGGTGCTGACACGTGCTGGCAAAACAACAAAGGCAAGACACGTATCATTTTTATATGACACGTACCCCTTTTGCTGACCCGTCTTACCGCGTAACGCTAAATAACGAAACAATTTCGCAGGTGAAAATAAACCGAAAAATTCCCGAAATAATTTTAAAATTCCCGAAATAATTGAAAACTAATATATTAAAATTTTTGTAAATTTTAAAGCATTTTTGAATTTAAAATTCAACTCACAATTAGTTACTAACAGAAAATCTTTTAAAGCTAAATAATTGACAAAATATTATTTTCTAAATTTTATAAAGTCCTGAAAATATTTAATAAAATTGTAGAGCCATAAAAATAATTTTTAAGAATAGTTTCATATTTATGATAATTGATTACTAATAATAGCTTTAAATAAAACAAAAAGTAATAATACAATTCAATGATTAACCACAATAATAATTTTTATAATATGACTGAAACACATATAACTAATATTTAGCATAGCATACGACTAACAGAGTAGAAATATAATTTTATTTATTTACTAGTACAAAAAATACAGATCGTTACACGAAACATTGAAAGTTTGGTCGCTGGTACCTGTTTTTTGGTACATGCTGATTTTACATAATTACCTTTACTTATATATTTTAGAAAAAATAATTTTCATAATAAGTTTTTTATACACTATATACAAATATTACATGCGGTTACCTTTTTCAATCAAAACATGTTAACTTTTCTATTTTTCTTAATTAAAACACATCTATTTCCATTAAAAATCATGGATAATCAAAACAAGTTACATTTTCTATTTTTCTCAAATAAAACACATCATTTTTACCTTTTTTATTTTTTCTAACTAAGTTTCACGTATTTTTCAAAAATAACATGGACAATTCTATTTAATTAAATAAAATAATATTATAAATTATTAGTAACCAACCAATTACCTTTTTAAACTAAAATGCACTATCAATTTAATTAAAGTTAAATTAAAAAATAAAATAACATTTTAAAAAAGTTTGTATATCGCACGGGTTCTAAACTAGTTTATGATAAAAAGACAAAGTATCTTATCAAAATATTTTTCCTCTTAAAAAATTGAAAGTGTATATTATTTAAGCCCTTGTATTAAAATTCTATATTGATACATACAAATTTAAAAATGTGTCATTGAAAAGTCTGCTTCGATTTTAGTTCAAAATATAAGTGATAATGAAATAGGGGTATACGAGAAGAAGTAAATTTGTGACAAAAAGATAAAACGTCTTATTAACATATTTTCTCTCTTTAAAATTGAAAGTGTATATTATTTATTAAGTTCTTGTATATTAAAATTCTATATAATCTAATTTTCTTATCAGTCTTAAGCAAATTAAGCAAATTGATTGCATATGAATTGGCAAAGATCTAAAAATAAAAAAACACTATTTATGATACGTGGAGTCGAAAAATTTGATACGAAATTGATTTGTATAAATTTGTAAAAGCACCTTTGAAAAGTCTGCTTCGATTTTGGGAGAAACTATGAGTGATGATGAAATAGAGAAGTATGAGAAGAGGTAAATTTTTGAAAAAAAGACAAAGCGTATTATGTTGATATTTATAAAAGACAATCTGATTAGGTGTTCGAGACTTGTGAAATCAATGGGATGTTTTGGGAGGTCCTTTAAGAAATATGTGACGCAATTGTTGATGTGAACATGTAGCTTCCGTTGCACATGAACAGTATTTGCATAATGAATGAGAATGAAAATGTGACTGATTGTTGTAATAGGATGTTAATGTTCATGGATTTGGAAGCAGCTAAAATGAGCTTTTCGAGTATATGCAAATTTTGAGATATTGAACAGTCTACCAAGTTCACATAACATGGATGCAACAACTTTAAGGTTGAAAGGAACAATCAAAAGTGCATCTTAGCTTTCCACAACTTTGGTTATTGATCATTATTCGGTGAATAGCCGAAAAAATTAGAATTGAATTTAGAGAAGCTCAACTTAGCGTAAGAAAAATGCAAATAAAGCTTTCCACAACTTTGGTTATTGATCATTATTTGGTGAATAGCCGAAAAGAATTAGAATTGAACATAAAGAAGCTCAACTTAGTTCGAGAGAAATGCAAATAAAACTATCAATATAGGGGACAAAGAAGACTACGTCATTAAAAAAAACTCTTAAGCCATATCAATAAAAGATAGAGTTTCCTCTTGAAAGTTGTTACCAATGTGAAAAGTATGAATATTTTAAGAATGATTGTCCTAAGAGTACTGGAAAATCAGAGCAACCGTCAATAACAAATAGGACACAATATGGGAGTTTGTTAGGGCTATTGATTGTATTGTTCATCATGTTGCCAAAAACATTGATGTATGGTGAATTGCCTCAAGTGAAACCTACAATACTAAAAAAGCTAGGAGGGACTTAATCAAGTTTTAAGAGGTGAAAATGGGATAACAATGAATTTTCATGAAATACAACATTTATTTGAATATGGTAAGGAATAATTAACATTAATTTTTAATCATAAACAAATAAAGAATACAATAGATCGATATCGTTACGTTAATTCTATATGTTGATAGATTCTGGGAAAGTAATCATCTCCAAGAGAGATAGCTAAAATCATTAGTTAAAATAGTATAAAATAATGATTAACTAAAATTTGTTGAATCTGTAATGTGTTGCACTCTGATGGTATTAGCTATAATTGTTATCTAAATAATATTTTATTATTTTTATAATAAACATAAAATAAGAGATGGAAGCATATATGTAGAGCAGGAGGGAAGGAAAGATGGAGAGAAATGAGGGAGAGATGAGTTGGATGGGGTCTAGAGGACAGCTATATTTTTTTCATGGTTCAACAAATTTAGAAGACGAAAAGAGGATATCTATAATTATACCTAACAGGTGTTCATGGTTGGAGCGTTGTTTTTCCAGAGGATAGCTATATTTGTTTTTTTTTTTTTTTTCTGCCACGTAGACCATATAGCTAACAGGTCACGTCACTTATATTGGAAATAAGAATATCTAAAAGTTGTATATAAAGTTAATATACGAGAAGTTTGTACAATCAACAATTATCAATTTATAATCACACCAACGATAAATTCATAACAATAGAAAAATGAAAAATTATAAGAATTATAATACACGATCCGTGCTTTGCACGGGCTATCACGCTAGTTATTTATTACTTGAGACAAAACAATAGCCCAGACGGGAGAGAAGCAATCGAAACTTAACAGACTAATTGAGAAATTTGTTCAGCTTAACAAACATCCGAGAAGAAAATAACTGAGACATGTAGGGAATCGTCCTTGAAGTATAGTGGGGATGAATAAGTTAGGTGCGCTGATTGATTAAAGAAAAATCAAAAGTTCATAAATGGCAAGGGTGTCTTAAACTTTGTTGAGGTTACATCATTTTATCATTTTAGGTAAGAAGTTTCATGGACAAGAAGAGACAAGATTTTACAAGCTGGGTCCGGTATGTTTTTAGGCAGTTGAAAAATCCTGCTTGCTTTGCTGATTGCTAGCCTACTTCTAATTTCTATTAGTAACGTTCAGTAGTTCTACTTCTCTATGTGTGATTAACATCAACAAATCAGATGCCCACATAACAAACTTCTGTTGCGAAAGGCGAGATCTTGCGATAAGAAGAGAGTTTCACATGTAAATTTTACCCCTTAACAACCATTATTCTCCAAACACGGTAAATCTTTACCCTCAATTCTGTTATGCCTAACTAAACCAAAACCCCATAATGTGGTCATAGACTAAAAATCTGGGCTCCATTCCATGACTAAAAGCTAATTAATGTGATGACTAGTTGAACTTAATCATGTATTAGTTAAGGCTTTGGTTTTAATCAAACTTAATTTGAATGCCAAATTGACCCGTACACATTGCTTTTCAACCTCTTGTGTCTGGAGACAATTGTGGGCATGCAAAACAAGAAGTGAAGATAAAAAGAAATGAGTAGTAATTAAGTTGTCTGGGAAAATAAAAGAGAAAAGTAGTAATTCCTGTGGAAAAACTTGAGGGGAGGCAAATTGATGAAAGTGTGCACTACAATTAGAGACCACCAGGATAGGGGGTCCAATTCATAAGGCTACATGTAAAGCCAAGCAAACCCGATTCATCAATTCAGTTGTCTAGTATGACGAGTAATCTTATCAAGAAATCTTTTCCAGATTTATAGGTGATTCAAATGCAAAATATTTTTAACAAATGTTATGTGTTTGATTCGCAGCTTCTTGTTTAAGAATTACATCGTCAAAATGATCTAGATGATGTTAAATTGGTTGTTGGCGATTGTGAATTCCTTCTTGCGATGTGTCCCTGTCCTATTAAAGCGATAAATTCTATATCTTATCGTAATTGTTAAAAAATGATGTTAAAAAATAAATCAAAATCAAAATTTTCTTTATCCAAACCAGGATCGTCAAGCAGAATTGACTGGAATACATTTCTTGCTACAATTAGTAACTCATTTAAAAATTTGCCTTCAATAAAAACCGATACCTGAAGGATTTTTTTTACTCAATCCATGGCATTACATAAAATCACAATCTAATAAATTTAGAAAACACAGATGGAAGAGTCGATCTCAATATCTAACTTTTGGTCTTTCAAGTCTCCGACACATACCATCATTTGTCAAACAGAATTTCTGAATTTCATTGGTTCACAAACACACAACACAAAACAAGGGCCGAATGCTCTATTATGATCCCTTTCCAAGTCTTAAAGTTTTTTAGTTTTTACTGTGTGCCCATACAAATTCAACTTGTATAACAAGATATGAATACTTTGCTTGAACTAAAGCTTATTTTGTTCAAATATTTTCCTTGATTTTTACCTCTCACAGCAGACAGCAATTATTAAGTATATAAGTTGTTTACCCACAGCTGCACGTGCACCGATTTGCCACACGAACGCACTTAAACACAACTTGTTTGGAAAATATGTACTCACCTGGCAAACAAGGAAAACAATGCGTGTAAATGCCAGAGGGTAGCGATTAATTTGACAAAATTCGAATTCTCGACATCCTATAAAGATAGTGGAGGAGAAATCGCTATTTAACCATTCCATTGTAACCGTAAAGTGTACGGACGGTATTTCTTAAAATTTTCTATTGCCCTTGAGATAACATAAAATCTTACATGAAATTATTTGGATAATATATAAAAGAAAAGGTAAAACCAACCAGTGGATACATAAGACAAAATAATACTTGTCAAAAATAAGAATGAAATTAAAATGACCGTGCAAAACAGTAGTATAAGACAGAGAGGGTCTACACAAATCTTATCGTTCACGCTAGAACACTATATGAGCCGTCTGTTATCTGTTATATATACGTGTGAGGATTGTGGCAAGTAATCCATTCTTGCTTGCTCTCTTTAGTATACAAGCTGCTTCTTATATTATAAGGAATAAGATGATTAAAGATACACTGAAGTACTTAGCAGGCTCTGCAGGTCCAAGTGGTTATGGATCAAAATCAACTGCTGATCAAGTCACACATGATTTTTCTTCTTGTTTTTTTCCCTGTTCTCGCTGTCTTACTGCGATAATCACCGGTTAGCACTTCAATTCTCTTTATCTTTAGCCATATTACTGAAATCTTCACGCCGTCCTATCTGTGCATGGCTGTAGACCATAGTGATAGAGTTGCAGACTGATAGATTTTTTTTTAATGTGTATATAGAGGTACATTCCTCCAAAGTTCTGTGTTTTCCGTGAAAAAGCATTCGTGCAAATCTCTATGCTTAAATCTTTTTTGTTTCACATTTCCTGCTTCATGTTTGCGACATATTGAGGGGATTGCCCTCAAATTTTATAGGAATCTGTTACCTGTGACCAAATTTTTTCTTCTTCTCATATTAATAATTTTTTTAGGTTATTGTTCTCTGTTGGTATTTGATTTTTTTTTTTTTTGCTGAATTGGTATTTCATATTAGAAACTGATGGAGTAAGAAACTACCACAGATTGTTCTGAAGAAAAAGGCAAATTCTCAAAGGAAACAGAGTTTTGCTTTCGTAACAGTTTCACTAATGTAACTTACAAACTTGTATGTTTATATTTAGCTCTTTAAAGTATAACCAAAGATATAAGTTTGTCTCTTTTGGATTGCATTTTTCTCTCAGTGACTGATCATACAAGATCATTGCTTGCATATCTTTGTTTTTTTTTTTACTCCGCAGATTATGTTAAATACAAAGAATTTGTACCTCAGTTTTTATTTTTAGTAAATAGGATCAGCATGACTGTTATATGATGTCGATATTATCTTCTTGTTCATCAGATGTGTATCAAGAAATTCTACAATATATGCATAAACATACATACGTCTTATTTGTGTATTATCTGTCAGGAGCAACCTCTGGGATTGGAGAAGAGACTGCGAGAGTTTTGGCTAAAAGAGGAGTAAGAATAGTGATTCCGGCAAGAGACTTGATAAAGGCTTCTGAAGTGAAAGCAAAGATCCAAAAGGAGAGTCCTGATGCTGAAATTATAATACTAGAGATTGATCTAAGCTCATTTTCTTCCATCAAGAGATTTTGCACCGAGTTCCTGGCTCTAAAATTACCCCTTAATATCTTAATGTGAGTATTCTTCTTTCATCTAGAGTTCATATTTTTTAACTATAACCTATCTAAATTACTCTATTGTTTGTATGATTTTTTTGTTATAACTGATGATGGATTTCAAATTAAATATATGTATTGTTCATGCAGAAACAATGCTGGGAAATTCTCTAACAAGTTGGAGTTTTCTGAAGACAAAATTGAAATGACTTTTGCCACAAATTACTTAGGTATCTACCGCCTCCTGATCGTTCACTATTATCTGTTTATGACTTCTTTCTCCGTTCAGTGAAAATTATTAACATTGCAACCAATAGTATTGTTATTTAAGAAAGAAGTTTGTGGTTGATCTTGTCTGAACTAAGGTTTTATGCTTCTTGGGCAGGCCATTTTTTTCTCACGGAACTGCTAATGGAGAAAATGGTGGAGACAGCGGCAGAAGAGGGGATCCAAGGAAGAATAGTCAATGTTTCTTCTGTAATTCATGGCTGGGTGAAAAGAGAACAATTCCACTTTATGCAAATGCTGCAACCAGAAAAGTAAGACTATTACCTCCACTAATAACAACTCCTATGCAGTGCTAACACTGGTACTTTGACTTAATTAAAATGTGAAAGTAGATCTAGAACTGATAAGTTCATTGCATTTTTAGAACCAAAGATAGTTATTATCCATGGGAAGGACGGAATTGGAGTCGAAGTTCTAGTTTAGCAACAAAAACCAGCTTTAAATGGAGTCAAGCATAGAAGCCTAAGTTTTATTTTACAACAAAATCCAAATTCTGATGAAAATATAGCAAAGGCATTATCTATCTTAGCATTTCTTCCAAAAGAAAAAATAGCTATCTTAGCATTACCATGGAAACTGCCCCTATATCATGATATCAGATTTAAAAGTTTCTGCCAACTGAAGTTGCTAAATTAGTCAAACACCTGAGGAGCTAAAATTTTGCATAACTTGTCAAGCCTCATAACAAAAATCTAACTGAGAAGGCACGTTGGGTTCATACATTGTAAATATGAATTTTAAGCAAGAACTTATTTTGTTCAATCTTAACTGAAAACCTGATTGTTTTACACGTTATGCAGATACAATAGCACGCGTGCATACGCCCAATCAAAATTGGCTAATATATTGCATGCAAAGGAAGTGTCAAGACAGCTAAAGGTAAAAATAGAATCAGCACTTTGTTAGCTTTATACATTCTTAAGATGCTGGCGGCTTTATCTTCAAAATTTTAAACAACAAACTTATAGCAGTACGGGACCAATAGATATCCAAGAAGAGAATGATAAGTATTTTGTGCTGACATAAAGCAAAATGGTAGTGGATCTCCTCAGAATGTTTTTGTTGGAATCTTACAGGAAAGGAAAGCAAATGTTACTGCCAATGCGGTGCACCCAGGCATTGTTAAGACCGGAATCATCAGGGATCACAAAGGCTGTTTCACAGGTACGTTTACATATATAAGCATATGACATATTGTTTTGGTGGATAAGAGAGCGACAAAGAAAAGAAAATTGACTTAACATTGTTATCTCTATTCAGATTCCCTGTTTTTTATGGCCTCCAAGTTTTTAAAGTCAACATCACAGGTAAACAGTCTGCATCTCACTGCATGCATGCCTGTCTGATAAATCCAACTACTGTTTCCTGCTAAAGCATTTAAAATTTTCTTACAATTCATAGTGTTTTGTTATTGTTTATTAAAGGGTGCATCTACCACATGCTATGCTGCACTGAGTCCACAGATGGAAGGGGTTAGTGGGAAATACCTAACAGACTGTAACGAGACTCACTGCTCAGGATTGGCAAACGATGAATCTGAAGCACAAAAACTGTGGATGCAATCATGTGCTTTAATCCAGAGAAGATTACAACGATAACAACTTCTGCATCTTTCATAATCTTACCACAATACCTGCCTATCTAACTATACGTGTTATTGTTGATTCAGTGTCAGTGAATCATACAGATGACAAGCCTAATTGTCTGTAACATTTAGTCATGTATATATATACAAGGCCCGTTTGCAATTTGGACTACTGTACTGCCATAGCGGTTGAGTCAGAAAATGGAATCGTTGAGGCCAGCTAGTTTCCATAGGCTCTTGATTAAGGGTTTCGAGGCCTACAACGTAAGGGAAACAATATATATAAATCATAAGAAAACAAAATTTGTCGAAACCCTACGCAGGATACATGCGTAAAATGATATTTAATTCTTAATTAGAACAGATGTTTGCGTAAAATGATATTTAATTCTTAATTAGAACAGATATTTACTTTAAGAAGTTTTATGAAGACCGATGTCTAAATTACACGTAGACCGCCTTAAGTGATCTACACCGTAGAGTTATTCACACGAATGCAGTTATTCACACGAATGCTTGAGCCGAGGAGAAGATGTACTAGCACTCAAAACTGAATTCTCAAAACTAATAATTAGAAATTTTTTTCTTGCTGTGAGTACTTAAATTTGCATATTTAGATCTAAAACATTTTTTTTATGAAATCTATAAATAAATTAAGGCAAAGATGTATTTTTGAAATAGGTTATTTGAATTTTGTCAGACATTGATATTGCCAAGGGAAAAAAAACGATTTATTGTAACATCTCATGCTCTTGTTATTTACAACTACTGTGAGGAGAATGATTGTGTGGACCTAGGGTGCACACATGCTTGTTGGTAGACCTGGCAAATCATTCGTGTCATGTACTTTCGTATTTCGTGTACTTGGTGGGTATACACGAACACGACACGAATTGAAATCGTGTACACGACCTGCTAACACGAACACGACACGATTAAAAAACGGCAAGACACGACACGAACTGAGATACACGAAATTTTTCATGTACACGAAAACGAAAGGACACGAAATGGTACACGAATAAACGAAAACATGAAATGTACACGAAATAAACACGACCTGGTAC
>PHNY01259953.1:2821-13153 GCA_003724115.2 Anethum foeniculum
AGAACTCCAGCTGCATTACACTTCTGCATGAAGTAAGGATCGTGCGACTCTATTGGTGCTTGTATTCGGAGGAATAACGATCGTCTCATACGGAATCTTCTATAAAAAATGTAATCAGGATATGTTGGATCATCACTAAAGTAGTCACGATATATAAGTTGATGACCTAGTGCTCTGTTACGGTTGAAGACGGACCAACCATGGCGTACAATATTGATGCTATTTTTTATCTGATTTAGTTGTGCTCATGTAGCTACACTCATGTCAATTTCTTCATCTTCCTCTTCTTCTTCTTGAGTAAAATAGTCAATCACTTCTTGAGGATCTATTAGCTTAACAATGAAGAAAAGATTTTGGAAGAGATGATATCAGTGATTAGAGATTTCGAGTGATGATTCGGTGTTATTAAAAAAAGAAAGCTTTTGAATATTGAGCTGTTGAAGTCAGTAGTTGCACAGGTGACCGTTACAATTAGAAAATAGAATACAAATAAACAAAGAAGTTTTTTAGGAAGGTTGTTGGACTCAACTCAAATATTATGACTTAGGAGCCCATATAAAGTATTAGTTTTTATAAGGAGCCCTTCTAGCAACTCTTGGAGTTGCTATGTTAGTTATTTTGAGTACTCCTCTCCCCAGTCCTCATCTATGAAAAATTATGAAAAATGATATAACAGGAGACTAGGAGTGATATTGCCACCTCTAAGTCTCTTCATATTGTTTTTCTTTGTTATGCCGGGCTTCCTCCCTAACATTAAAAATTAAAAAATTAACAATATAAATAAATAAACCCATGTAAAACACAGGTAAAAAAATATATATATAAATTAAATAATATTATATTTGTTATGATGTCGTTTTATGAATAATAACATATTTTAGCGTAAAAATACTGAAATAATATTATTCTTTTTACTGAAATAATATTATTCGTCAGTAGACTAATGTAATATTAAAAATATGAAAAACGTGACGTTTTATGACCAATAACATATTTTAGCGTAAAAACACAGAAAAGAATAACAATGTAATATTAAAAATATAAAAAACATGAGGAATAATTGATCTGCCTTTTAAAAAAAGAACAATGTAATATTAAAAATATGAAAAACGTAACATTTTATGAACAATTACACATTTTAGCATAAAAACACGGAGAAGAATAACAATGTAATATAAAAAATGTGAGGAATAATTGCTCTGCACTTTTTAAAAGATCAAAAAATAACGGTTATCGTATAAAGTTTTGTGCTAGAATCACGTCCTTATTTTGTATAATAATATATTAAGAGAGATAAATGTACGTAACTGAATATTTTATTCAACAATTATCTTTCATATATGCAACTCAAGAACATGCCTATTTACAGATATTTACAATATTAGTGCAAAGTACGAACTCAAATTAAAATATTTATTAATTTTGTTAAATACTATTAAAAAAGTATAATAAATAAATATTGTTTCATTAGACATAATCATAACAAAATGAACCCAAATGAAGTGTAATATAAATAAATCTTATACAATTGCGTAGTTGTGGAGAATCGGTCATAAATTTGTACAGTTACGTAGTTGTGGGAATCGAATCCTAATTTAACTAAGGTAAGTATCAAAATTTGGTATGATGGTACCATTGTAGAAAGTCAAAAATCCAGATGTGATTTTTGAAAAGTTAGAGGTATATGAAAGCTAAAAGGACAACCATAATTATTTATAACAAATATCATATAAATACCTGTTGTTAAATGCTTTATATTTTTGAAAGTTGACAATAAAAATAACAAAAAGATAAAATTTACGTGGATTCGACAATGTAATGTGTGAATTATGGGAGATACTTTTCAATGCAATCACTTAAATTGCTAGCTTAGAAGCAACTAGATAAAGAGAAGTTTTCTTATGAACAGCAATCCCAAATGACTCCTCCATATCAATATCTTCAGCTCTTGCTCCATCAGGCAAATTCCAATCAAAGCCATGCAACAGATTAGAAAGTGCAAGCTCAATAATCACCGTCGCAAAATTGATTCCTGGACAACCCCTCCTACCAGCCCCGAATGGTAACAACTCAAAGTGCTGGCCTCTGAAATCAATGTCAGTATTTAAAAGTCGCTCTGGTCCGAACTCCTCAGGATTTTCTCATCTTAGCTGGAATTTCATAGCCTACAATGCTGCATCTCTCTCACTCTCTGTTGTTTCTAGTAATGGCGCTGGGGGGTGGGTGGAGTCTTAATGCTTCTTTTATGACCATTTTCAAATACAAGAGTTGAGGAAGATGGACTTCTTTTACCTGTAGCAAACCTTTTTCCTTGACAACTCTTCTCACTTCTTCCTGTGCTTTTCTCATTGCTGTTGGATTTTTCATGAGTTCTGCCATTATCCATACTAGTGTTGTGGAAGAAGTATCCGTCCTAGCTATAAACATGTCCTTTATAAATAGACGTAGAACACTGTATTAATTTCAGTCTATCAGAGTTCTCTGGTTTATTTATAGGAAATTTCTGAGATGCCCATTATTAGCAACAATAACAATAGCCTTTCTTTTTCAGGTCGCGCTAAGTAACTTTAAAACCCTTGGGATTGACCATGAATTAATGTAAGAAAATCAAATACTATAATAGACAACGGCAAAGCTTTAAATTAATTAGCAAAAACAAAAAAACCAAAGCTCAGAAACATGTGTAACCAACCAGACATAATAAAAATATTTATATACCCTCTACTTCCTCCTCGAAAGTAGGGTTTGGGAAGCTTAAAGACTTGCATGCATACCGTTAATACACCTTTGATATTATCATTAGTGAGTCTGATTTCTTGATTAGGATCATCCTGGATTCGAAGCAATACATCAGCAAGATCTTCATGCTCAGATACCCCGGATTGCAGTCGGTGTTCTTGGATTACCATGTCAAGAAAGCTATCCAAGGCTCTGAAAAATTTCTTTCTAATCTGTCATCAAAGCCGTTAAACTTGTTATACCACCCCATCCATGAAAATGAATCAGCAATATTTCCCACACCTGCCAACTCCTCCATTTCATTAATTATTTCACTAAATTCACCGATGCTCTTTTTCTCTTCACTATAATTCCCTTTTTTACTAAATAGAACTCTAAGCACAATATTGTTCACTAACATGAACATTAACTCGGTAAAATTAATAAGGGTACACTTCGCTGTTGAATTCGCGACAATTTTAATTATATGTGCCACCTCTTTTTTTCGAATATACTCGAAAGGCTCTACTCTCTTTGTACTTAAAAACTCCACAAGTGCTATCTTTCTTACTTCCCTCTAATACTTCCCATAGGTACTAAACTAATACTTGAGCATTGTAACCCAACTTTTCCGTAACATAGAAAGCAGGACGGCTAGCAAAAGTCAAGTCATGTGTCCTGAGAACTTCTTTGGCCATAGCAGCTGATGAGACGACAAGCGTTGGAACAGAACCGAGTTGTAGAAACATGAGGGGGCTGTGTTTGTTTGAAAGGCGTCGAAGGATGTGGTGAATTGGTTGACTAAGCTAGTGCAGATTTCCAATAACCGGAAGCTTCTTAGGCCCCGGGGGAAGCCTCTTGGGTGCATCTTTCTTCATTAACATGATCAACAAAGGAATGAGAAAACTAAACGAGATTGCCAATGCTAATGTAAAGCTCATTGTGGTGTTTGTAAATAGCTGATTCAAGTGGCTAGCAAATTCTGATTATATACTGGAAATGTGATTACACAAGCATTGGCCAGACTCTTGTTATTGTAGATTTATCGAGTGTGTACCATATTGTCAATGTCAATGCACATGCTTTGGTGGTAATGAAAGACAAGTGTATCAAAACCACAATTTTTAAAATGATAAATATTGTCAAAGCACATGCACTAGTGATAAATATGATGGGAACATAAACATCCCTCCGAAATTTTTAATTTTATTATAGTGCAGTGCATATTGCTAAGTGTCCTCTCAAGTCCCGTCCCCAATAATACATGGCTTGATGTTGAAGTTATCAATAGTGCCTGAATTTCAAGCAATAGATGAACTATAATTCAATGCTAACTTTGGACAAGCTTGCTTGGCCCCGTGGTGTCTAATTGGAGAAAAATGTCATAAATAAATTTTCGAATGGTATTTCAATATTTAAAAGTAAAATGCCTGTGTTTCGTATCATTCTCTGCAAACGTTTTCTACCATGTTTTGTGTGAAACTGGTGTTACCGGAGCAACATCAAAGTATAGGAATCAAGTTCAAGGTATTCTCTCAACCTAGTATACCAATTACAGAACATTCAAATACATGAATTGTACTTCTGTTAGAACATTTAAATACATAGATATTAGTTCTGTTGAACATTTAAATACCTGATCTGTTTTATTAAACCTTTCCTTAAAAGAACACAAACTGATACAGTAAAAAGTATTTAAAAGCATATATGAAGTCGAATCAGTAAACTTGTACATACAACTTTGCTGGATAGATTACTTGCGATCCTGTATAGACAGTCTAGTAGCTACGAAAGGTGTAGAAGCAACCAGGTAAAGAGGAGTTTTCTTATGAACAGTAATACCAAAAGTCTCTTCCATATCGATATCTTCAGCTCTTGCTCCATTAGGCAGATTCCAATCGAAGGTATGCAACAAATTAGCTAGTGCAAGCTCCATGATCACCACTGCAAAATTGATTCCTGGACAACCCCTCCTACCAGCCCCGAATGGTAACAACTCAAAGTGCTGGCCTCTGAAATCAATATCAGTATTCAAAAATCGCTCTGGTTTGAACTCCTCCGGATTTTCCCAGTACACAGAATCCATAGCTATTGATGTGGCGTTAACGAACACTCTCATTTTGGCCGGAATTTCAAAGCCTGCAATGTTGCATCTTTCTGTTGTTTCATGTGGTAGTAGTAATGGGATTGGAGGGTGGAGTCTTAATACCTCTTTCACGATCATCTTTAAATATGCAAGTTGTGGAAGATGGCTTTCTTTTATCTGTACACCTTTTTCCTTGACAACTCCTCTCACTTCCTCTTGTGCTTTTCTCATTGCTGTTGGATTTTTCATCAGTTCTGTCATTGTCCAGACTAGTGTTACAGAAGAAGTATCCGTTCCAGCTAGAAACATGTCCTGGATTATATATTACAGACTGTAATTATTATGAAGATGGTTTTAGAGCTTTCTTGTTGAATAATTACACGTATAGAACTATATCCTGAGAATATAAGTTCGAATAATATTGTTTTAGAGCTTTTTTGTTGAATAATTGGAAACTCCAGAGACATTCGCCAGTAAAAGTATGGACACTAACAACTACAAGACCTCAAAAGCAATTATAAATTTTTAAATAAACAAATTATGATAATGAAATGAAGTACTCTAATAGTGAAAAACTAGGCTTGGATACATGCATACGTACCGTTAATACACCTTTTATGTTATCATTCGTGAGTCTAATTTCTTGATTTGGATCATTCTGAACCTGGAGCAAAACATCAACAAGATCTTCATGCTCAGAAGCCTCGGATCTCTCTCGGTGCTCTTGGATTACCATGTCATAAAAGCTATCCAGAGCTCTAAAATTCTTCTCTAATCTTGCTTCGACTCCGTTGAGCTTGTTATACCATCCCATCCATGGAAATAGTTCGGCAATGTTTCCCATACTTACTAATTCCAATGTTTCTTTAAATATTTCACTAAATTCAGTACTATCTTTCTTTCCCTTCTCCTCACCATAATTCCCTTTTTTACTAAATGCAACTCTAAGTACAACGTTATTCACTGCCTTAAACAGCAACTCAGTCAGATTAATCGGAGTTGACTCTGATGATGAATCCGCGACACTTTTAATTAAATGCGCCACCTCCTCTTCTCGGATAGATTCAAATGACTCGACTGTCTTTGCACTTAATAATTCTAATACTGCTATCCTTCTTACTTCCCTCCAGTACTTCCCATAGGGAGCTAAACTAATATCTGTGCCATTGTAACTCAACTTTTTCGTAGCATACAGACTAGGACGATTAGCAAAAATCAAGTCATGTGTCTTGAGAACTTCTTTAGCCATAGCAGCAGATGAGACGACAAGCGTTGGAACAGAACCAAGTTGTAGAAACATGAGGGGGCCATGTTTTCTTGAAAGGTGTCGCAGCGTTTGGTGCATAGGATGGCTAAGCTGGTGGAGATTTCCAATGATTGGAAGCTTCTTAGGCCCTGGAGGGAGACTCTTGTGTTCATCTTTCTTCTTTATCAAAATGATCGACAAAGGAATGAAGAAACTGATAAAGAATGCCAATAATATCGAAAAGCTCATTATGGTGTTTATGAATAGCTGATTCAAGTGGCTAGCTGAAAAAACTGGAAATGTCAAATGTGATTTACACAAGCATTGGCCAGACTCTTGTCATTGTAGATTTATTGAGTGTGTACCATATTGTCAGTGCACATGCACTGGTGATAATGAAAGACAAGTGTATCAAAACCACAATTTTAAAGGGATCTTCTATCCAAATTTCAAATGAATATTGTAGAATTTAATATGATTACAATATGAAGTACACTTACTTTCTAATCAAACAAATTATCTAAATTATTTTGCATTGGACAAAAAAATTCCGGCAACATAATTGACTTTCCCTCCTTTGTATAAATAATCAGTTGGATGATTCACAATATAGATGTAGATTATTTTGTTGAAACTCAGTTAAGAAATACATAAATAGCAGTTTTTTATGTTAATCAGAATAAATATAAATCATCTTAATATTATTTTAAATGCTGCACATACATAGCAGTTTTTTATGCTAAACATGTTATGTTAAATGCTTTCAGCTTTTTCGTAGACTTGCTACAAATATTTTCAAACTCTTGCACACCTTCTTCATATAGATGTGTTTTTCATTGGTAAATATGAACAAATATGTTTTCTTAAACGCTGGCGAGTTACTTCTTGTCGAGGATCGGAGAGTGAGATGAGGGAGGTATTTTCCAGAGTGCTAACTGTTGAAGTTCTGAAAGAAAACAAAAACCTAAATTCACTTAACTGATGATGAGACTGTTAAGTTACCAATTTCACGGAAAGGACTAATAGATAGAAATCATGAATGAAAAAATTTATGTTGCTTTGACAATGTCATAACCTAAACTGGAACGGAAGGCGTAGACGCAACTAGATATAGAGGAGTTTTCTTATGAACAGTCATCCCAAAAGTCTCCTCCATATCAATATCTTTAGCTCTTGCTCCGTCAGGCAAACTCCAATAGAAGCTATGCAACAAATTAGCAAGTGCAAGCTCTATAATAACCATCGCAAAATTGATTCCTGGACAACCCCTCCTACCAGCCCCGAATGGTAACAACTCAAAGTGCTGGCTTCTGAAATCAACGTCAGTATCTAAAAAACGCTCTGGTCTGAACTCCTCTGGATTCTCCCAGTACTCAGATTCCATAGCTATTGATGTATCGTTAATGAGGACTCTCGTTTTGGCCGGAATTTCATAGCCTGCAATCTTGCATCTTTCTGTTGTTTCATGTGGAACTAGTAATGGGATTGGAGGGTGGCGTCTTAATACCTCTTTTACAATCATCTTTAGATACACGAGTTCTGGAAGATGTCCTTCTTTTACCTGTAGCAAACCTTTTTCTTTGACAACTCCCCTCACTTCTTCCTGTGCTTTTCTCATTGCTGTTGGATTTTTCGCGAGTTCTGCCATTATCCATACTAATGTTGTGGAAGAAGTATCCGTCCCAGCTACAAACATGTCCTTCATAAATAAACAGAGAACATTATACGAATATCTTTCTAGTAGAGTTTTCTGGTTCATTTACAGGAACTTCCTTTACACTGATCATTAGCATCAATAACTTTAGTTTTTTTTTTTTTTATCCAGGTGCGCTAAATTACTTTAATCCCTTGAAATGTTTATATATTAATATAAAATAATGAAGTTCCCTAAGAAACAACAACAAAGGTCAGAAATAATAAGCAAAATCAGAAGAAAGAAAACATAAATATACCCACCACTCCCTCCTGAAAGTAGGGTTTGTGAAGCTTATAGACTCGCATACATACCGTTAATACGCCTTTGATGTTTTCATTGGTCAGTCTAATTTCTTGATTAGGATCATTCTGAATCCGAAGCAATACATCAGCAAGATCTTCATGCTCAGATACCCCGGATTGCAGTCGGTGCTCTTGGATTACCATGTCATAAAAGCTATCCAAGGCTCTGAAATTTGTTTCTAATCTGTCATCAAAGCCATTAAAGTTGTTATACCACCCCATCCATGGAAATGAATCAGCAATATTTCCCATACCTACCAACTCCATTTCACTAATTATTTCACTAAAATTACTGACACTACTCTTCCCATTCTCTTCACCATAATTCCCTTTTTTACTAAAGAGAACTCTAAGTACAGTATTATTCACTACCATGAACATCAAATCAGTCAAATTGATAGGAGTAGACTTTGCTGCTGAATCCGCGAAAATTTTTAAATATAAAAGCCAACTCTTCTTTACGAATGGATTCAAAAGACTCAACTCTCTTTGCACTTAATAACTCCACAAGTGCAATATTTCTTACTTCCCTCCATACTTCCCATAGGGAGCTAAACTAATATTTGTGCCATTGTAACTCAACCTTTTTGTAGCATATAAAGTAGGACGGCCAGCGAAAGTCAAGTCAGGTGTCTTGAGAACTTCTTTGGCCATACCAGCTGATGAGACGACAAGCGTTGGAACAGAACCAAGTTGTAGAAACATGAGGGGGCCGTGTTTGTTTGCAAGGCATCGAAGTGTGTGGTGAATAGGTTGTCTAAGCTGGTGGAGATTTCCAATGATAGGAAGCTTTTTAGGCCCCGGAGGGAGCCTCTTGCGTTCATCTTTCTTCTTCATGAAAATGATCGACAAAGGGATGAAAAAACTAAAAAAGATTGCCAATGCTATTGTAAAGCTCATTTTGTGTGTGTTTGTTGTGGAGTCAGTGAATTACTGATTCAAATGGCTGGCAAGTTTTGATTATATACTGGAAAGGCGATTTATACAATCATTTCTAGGCCTTTGTCATTGTAGATTTCTAGAGTGAATACCATATTGTCAATGCACTCATGCAGTAGTGAAACGAAAGGCAAGTGTATCAAAACCACAATTTTAGAAGTAGATCCAAATTTCAAATGAATAATGCACTAGGTGAATGTTGCTAACTCCTCCCGAGTCCCCAATAATACAGGGCTTGAAGTTGAAGTTATTAATGGTGGCTAAATTTTCAAACAATAGATAAACTAGAATTGAAAGCTCGACTATGGTCTATGGGCAAGCTTGCTTGGCCGGTGGTGTAGAGTTGGAGCCTTGGAGGGAAAATGTACGTAATAAATTTTCGAATTGTATAAACCCTACAAAGCCATCTACCCTTAACCACAAATTTCAATTTTTAAACCTACAACTTTTAATGCATACATACAATGGTAGAAATACAAAAGAGGGCCGCTCCCTCCGTCCCATTCAATTCTATACATGTTTTTTTCATTGCTCGACACGCATTTTAAAACGAATATAAACTATATTTCTGTAATTTATTTTTAAAATTTTCTTTTTCTGAATTAAACTTTAAATGTTAAATTTTTATTTAGAAAAAAAATTAAAATAATTTATAAAACTATGTAATAAATGAGAGTTAAATGTGTGTCGAGCCCCTGTCCCCGTCCGCCTGCACGACGGAGGGAGTACATAGTAACGCGCTTTTCTTGATTCAGTGACCGTGTCCTACAAACTATTCCTACCCTTCTCACACGGTCAGTGAAATTAACTTGGCTAACTAGCTAGAACATTAGCAGATCGTCAAACAAATTCATACCAACATGAGAAGCCAGTCCAAGAGAATTCTTCTATTATCTATTATATATATAATATAACAACATATAGTTTTGTAAAATATTTTATTCACCGTGAACTTAACCATTTGAGCTAGAGACCCGTACTGTTAAATAGTTAAAATTATTAAGAGCTCGTTTGGGAAATCTTATTTGTCAGAAATAAGTTACTTATTTCTGAAAAAAGTACATCAAACTGTACTCTTTTCTGAAATAAGTTACTTAATTTCTGTAAGTTTTTGTATATAATAAATATTAAACCCTTTTTAAATACTTAATTCTAAAAATTAATATGTAAATGTGAAATTTTTTTCCTAAAATAAGTTGATAAGTTCTTATTATTTATTTGCTCTTATCGGGAGAAATTGGTATAACAATATTTTGGAGGTTTGCTGGAATCACGGAGCAAAATACGGATATTTTGCTAAGAACACGAAGAACACGGGATGAATTTGGATGGATGTTATGACTGA
>PHNY01260059.1:5613-16751 GCA_003724115.2 Anethum foeniculum
GCGAGTAAAAAAAAATAAAAATTGAGCTCTGTCACGTTCATTTGAAGCATTGTTATTGTAATGTCATGCAACCATTTCAGTATCTCTCTGTATTTGTATGTACATGTGAATGGTCCAAGACTTGAAAATCAAAGCATGCAGATGCTGATAAATCATAATATGCCTCGCTCATCACTTTAATGCCAAATTCAAGGTAAATTTTATTCCTGTCCTTTTTTTATTTTATCCCTTGATTAAATCATGAGAGCCCTAGGTTTATTTTTGTGATCTCTAGTTAGATACTTAGGACTGTGATGTTTATTGATATTAATTTTAATACATTTGTATTTAGATGGTGAGTGGTAATGAATTTGTCAAAATTTATTGAGTTTTGTGTTCTTGATGATGTAGCTTGTGAATTTGATGTTATGAAAATTTAGGCTTAAATGACTACAGTGCTTTTGAGATGGAAGATCAGGCAGATAAGGAATTCTTTGATAATTTGGTTGAAGATGAGGGTAAAAATGGCTGTTTGATTAATAAGAAGTTAGATGAGGATGATGGTAGTGATTTGGTTAATAAGGAGTTAGATGAGGCTAAAACATCGGTGAATAATTGTACAGATGTAGTGACTAGGGAAAGGGTGGATTTAAAGGAAAATGTCGAGTCAGGGAATAATGCAGAAAATGTGGAAATGGAGGATGGAGGAATGGATTCGTCGAGGAATTGTAATGTGGTTGATACGACGGAAGTGAGACAATTGGAAGATAAAAAGAGTGGGGAGAATCTGAGAAAGGAGGCAAGTGTTAAAGAGGTTGATTGGAGTGCATTTAATTTTGGTGGTAATGGAACGGGGTCGTGTGCTGATTTTTTTAATGAGTTAGGTGGTAGTTCGGATAATTTGTTTGGAAATGTTGAAAACCGTTCTGGTTTTTCATCTGAAAATGCTGGTGGTGATGCCGGAGGTACATGTGGATATACGAGCTCAGATGGTTTTGGACAGAATCAAGAAGGGCAAAATTATTGGTTCCGTTCAGAACAAGCAGTGACCGGACAGGACCAAAGCATTCAGTACTGGGAAAGCCTTTATCCAGGTTGGAAATATGATGTTAACACAGGGCAGTGGTTTCAGTTGGAAGGGTACAGCGAAACTGGTTGTAGTGTACCAAACTACGATAGTAATAATAATAATAATAATGAGGGCTTAGTAAATAGTAATGTAGTTACAACTCAACAATCAAACTTGTCCTATTATCATCAAACATGTCAATCTGATGACACTGTTTCGAACTACAATCAAGGTTCACAAATAAATAATGGATACCCAGCACATATGCTGTTTGATCCTCAGTACCCTGATTGGTATTATGATTCAATAGCCCAAGAATGGCAACCATTGCAATCTTACACTGCAGCGCTGATACCACCCCAAGTAGATAATCAACAACATAGTCAAAATGTAAATCTTTCAACAGTTGAATCCACACAAGGGCATCATCATAACAGTTACAGTAATATTCAGGAGCCTGCAGCGTACTGTTCATCCAGTCTCAAGAGAAATGATCAATCTATGCACTGGTGTGGTACTACAAGTGACAACCAGTATCATAACTTTAACAGTTCACGACTTCAACCTGTGCCCCAGAGTGAGGCTTCTAATTTTAATGAAAATGAGCTTTTACAGAATTCTTATAGTTCAAATTATTATGCATGCAATTCTGCAGATCAGCAGAACCCACAAACATGGCACAAACCCTCTGTAACAACTACTTCATATGAACATGCCAATAGGAGTTATGCCAATGAGTATGGCGTGGTCGAAAGTTTTAATCCTGATCAAAACCTCTATTCACATATTAATGAACAAAAGAGGGAGGCAAGCCAGCAGAGACAGTTCTCATCATCTTGCATTGACAATATGAAGACACCAACATCTCTTCAGCAGTCAGCTCAAAATGGTTCTCAGTCATTCTCTACTTCCAATGAAGGGAGATCCTCTGCTGGTCGTCCTCCACATGCTCTAGTGTCATTTGCGTTTGGTGGAAAACTCATTGTCATGAAAGATTACTATTCGCTTGTCACAAATTCAGAGACAGGCCAGGTTTTTTTTCCAATCCTCTTTCTTTATTTGGTCAAAGCATGTTGTTATTGTGAAACCTCTGAATTTATTTTGTGTCAATATTTTATTTCATTAAGGTCTCAGATGGAGGGGTGACAGATACTCGTGGTTTGATCGATATAATCAGCTTGATAGAACTTCTTGCGGATAAATGTGATTCATCCATCAGACTGGGTGGTCGTAAGTATTTTAATACCTTGTGCAAGCAATCATTACCTGGCCCACTGGTTGGTATGAGTGTTTCCAACAAAGAATTAACTAGATGGATTGATGATAAGATTGTTAACTGTGGATCACCAGATATGGACTACAGAAAAGGTGCACTTTTGAGGTTACTCTTCTCTGTGCTGAAAATTGCATGTCACTATAAAGGAAAACTTCGATCTCCCTTTGGCACTGATCGTGCACTGAAGGTATGTCCTAATTTTTGGTATCACTAGTGCCACTGTTTTAGTTCCCAAATTGTATAGTATAGGTCCTGCTAAGATTATTGCTAAAATTCCTGGAGCCGCTTCCCGGTATTTTTGTAATAACTAAGTATTTAATTGTAGAAACTCTAGCTAGTCATTTGCCATCAAATTTAAGACACTTTTAATTTCAAGAAATGCACTGCATCAACGTATATCTAAAAAGATTAATAAGTTTAATAGGGGAATCTTATGTAGTGGTGGTCAGCTTATGAAATCTTTTTGTCTTCTTTTTGTACTCACTTATATACATCTGCAAAGGACTACACCTGCTACAGGTTCTCTATTTGTTTCCTGATCTTTCAGGGAACTCTTTCAATTATCATGTCATTGACAAATTATTCACGATATTGTCTATTTCATACCCTCGGCTCGATAATTCGTAAATACATATTTTTTATTTATTTTTTCATTCTCTTTGATAGATAAGCAGTGCCTTTTTTGAAAACTTGTTCTATTTCTGAAAAGATGGCCTTCCACTTTGGCTCTGTTCTTATTACTAGGATAGCGATTCTCCTGAATCCGCTGTAGCTGAACTCTTTGCATCTGCTAAAAGAAATGTAACTGAATATGGTGACCTTGGTCGCTTCGTGCAGAGTTTTCCTTCTGAAGGAAAGATGCAGGTTCTGAGGCTTATTTTGTAATTGCTTCTTCGCTGACCAAATGTATATTTAAGTTTCTTTTGCCATAAATAGTTTGTGCTTTAGGCAGCTGCTTTGGAGGTGCAGAAGCTTCTTGTTACTGGTAGAATAAAAGAGGCATTACGATTTGCACAAGAAGGGCAATTATGGGGACCAGCACTAGTTCTTGCAACACAAATTGGTGATCAGGTTTTATTTCCCGTAACGTTCTTACCCTTCACACTGTTACTAAGTTTTAGGTAGCATGGGAAAAGAAAACTGATTGATGAAAGCCAAATCTTTCTATGTACCCTTCACTTTTTAAAAGAATTTATAATTAATAGAATTTCTAGAGTCGACATTTTCAGTGAACACAATTTTGGACTGAAAAGAGTATACTTCAAACATATAGGCAATAATCTTTATTATTTGTAAGCACGTTGTATTTTTTAATCTGAGGGTCAAGCACTGAATTATCCTTTTTTTTGTTTTTTTGACTTTCTTTAACACGGTTACCTCAGATACTCGCTTAAGTTCATTTGACATGTTCGAAGGCCTGATCTTATTTAAGTTTAAATATTATTGACTTGTCCTTTTTCCTTCATTGCAGTTCTATGGTGAAACAGTAAAAGAAATGGCCTTGCGACAATTAATAGCAGGGTCACCTTTGCGAACTTTATGCCTGCTAATTTCAGGGCAACCTGCAGATGTATTTTGCTGCTCTGACAACAGTAACAGTTTATATGTTACTGAAAAGATATCTCAGCAGCCTTCTCAGGTAATTTTATTTTTTTTTAAATTTAATATGGGACTGAAAGAGGTTTCTGTATCACTTTTTGTTAGCTGATCTGCTGTACCAAATACCAATTTCTTCATGTTATTTTGTATCACTCGTCGTTTGTGGTTGCACATCAAATTTAGGTGTGAACTGTGAAATGAGAAGAGAAGGGATATGTAATGACAGACGGAAGAGGAGTGAGTTGATTTTTGAACAATACAGGAGATATTTTTGGTCAATCAATTAAGAATCTATATAGTGTATTTTTCTAGTAATCTCTATCGGTCTATTGTTATCTTTTAGAATCTGATTCGACCTAGAAAAATTGATTAGTTTGATTTAAAAATACGAATTTGTACTTTGTAATATATTGTCAAATTTGTTTGTTTGTACTAAAACCCTTGTTAAACCCATCTTTCATGCTCACTAATCGCCAATTTATTTGCTGCCTTTAATCTTTTCTTATAATTTACTTCTCGCGGTTTGCCCTGCATGTACTTCTTTCTTTCCATGTAAAAATAGCTTTTGATGTTGTGACAATCTAACTTTTTCATTTGTTCTATTTATTTGCTGAAGATTTCTAAAATCAGGATGTATCTCCTACATAATACTGAATATATTTTAATAAATTAGAGGTGAGCAAACCTACTAACCCGTTGTTTGAATGCATTCATCCACAATATAAATTTTTTTTATTGAAATCACCAGTAAAGTACTGGTCAACTTAACATGGCCAGTCCTTTAGTTGATTTTATGAATGAACAGACAAAAACCTAAATTTCTGACATCCACTATTAACTAATGGGATTCTGCATCATATATATCCATATCAGAATATAAATATCTAAGCTTAGATTTTTGTCTTCCTTCTAGAAAAAAGTTTATGAAACATATCTTATGCTATTGCTTTAATTCTGCACAGGCAATGTAGCTACTCAATATTTAATCAATTAGATATCTCTTATATATACTCTGTTCAATATATATTGCATTTTAAACTCCCTTTACAATTTTCAGAAAAACATATTTGAGATTATTACGATCGTCTCTCTCTTCTTTTTGACTTGTGATTAAATCATCTAATTTGGTACATTGTCCCACTTAACTATCATGTACTCTAGATACACATCGAGAATGCTTTTTCTTTGCATGCTCATTTTAAGCTTATATAATATAGCTTGTTAAATGCAGGATGGGGCTCTTGCCATGCTCTGTAACTGGGAAGAGAATTTAGCTATTATAACTGCTAATAGAACAAAGAATGATGAGCTCGTGATTATACATCTAGGAGATTGCCTATTAAAGGAGAAAGCCGAGGTGTGTTTTGTATTAATTAAGATTTGTCTTCAATCTTTCCTTCTATGAGTTTTCAGCCACTACTTTGGCTGCTGCAAAAATGAAGAGGTAGAAAAGGAAGAGTTCGAGTCTTAGGTATTGAAGGTTTTACTTTCACATGCTCCATATAAATGACTTCAAAAAATTTTTTGAGGCTGAACCCTTATTTCCTAACCCTCTCTCTTAGGCCTCAGAAACCACAGATTATAAATTATGATAATATTTTCACTCCTGTAAATAAGCAAGGATATTGTACAGGTTATTGGTGCCCACATTTGTTATTTAGTTGCAGAAGCAAACTTCGGATCATATTCAGACAGTGCTCGTATGTGTCTTATTAGTGCAGATCACTGGAGATCTCCTCGAACATATGCTAGCCCTGAGGCTATTCAGGTGTGTCACACATACTTTTTTCCTAGCTGTCTCATTGGCTAGAGCTACTCCTGAACATAGTGAGACTCATTTTGATGTCCAGTCATGCCTATACAGAAAAGAGAAAATGGCTTTTCCTTTATTTTATATTTATCAAATCTTATTTCATCTTTTAAAGTTTTAATGATAAACAGAGATTGACTTTCTACATTATTTTAGGCATCAGGAGAAGTATATACTTGCGTAAATTGCACAATATATGAAAATGTCTGGCCAGTGTATAAATATGGTAGATTGATATGCAGTCCTACTGGACATATTCATCGTTCCTTAATATGAATATACTTTTTTCAAATGAGGCAACTGAACCCATCACTTATCCTGGACAGATGACAGAATTATATGAGTACTCGAAGTCTCTTGGCAATCCTCAGTTTCTTCTACTACCTTTTCAGCCATATAAGCTTGTCTATGCCTTCATGCTTGCTGAAGTTGGAAAAATTTCAGAAGCTTTAAGGTAAGTATTATTGGTCATATATGGTTTATGAGCAATTAGCTTCCCTCTTGATATGATAACTTGGCCTAGGTACTGTCAAGCTATTTTGAAGTGTTGGAAAATTGGCCGAGCACCAGAGGTGGATGCGTGGAAAGATTTAGTATCATCTCTTGAGGAGCGGTTACGAATTTATCAACAGGTATCTATGTATTTCTTCGGCTTAACTTATTTTTAATTAGGTATCTTATATATGCAGTTTACAGGGTGGTTATACTGCCAGTTCATCTCCGGCGAAATTGGTTGGTAAATTTCTCAAATTGTTTGATAGTACTGCTCAGCGGGTTGTTGGAGGACTCCCTCCACCTGTTCCCTTAACATCTAGTAATGCTACACACAAGCATGAGAACCAAAAAGGACCAAGGGTATCTAGTAGTCAATCAACCACGGCAATGCCTTCATTAGTGCCATCAACATCCATGGAACCAATAACCGAATGGAGTGGCAATCAAAAGCCAAGACATAGTAGAAGCATTTCAGAGCCGGACATTGGTAAATCACCAAGAAAGGTAGATATTCATTCCGTGATTCTGGATTTCAGAAACTATAATAATTCCACTTCATTCTTCTATCTATTTAACTTTTACAGTTTGTTATAAATTGAAATTTAGTAATTTATGTAAATATATTACTCAATTCCTTTTCCCTGCTTACTTCTTTTAGGCTATGTGTGTTCCAGGCGGAATATATTCAAAGTCCCTATTGTTCCTATACTTTTAAATTAGTTAGATAATTGTTTTGAAAAGGATACTTAATTATTAGTATAAGTTAAGATAATCTATTATTAGGCTATTATGTTACTACAAGTTGTAATATCTTACGTATAATTATCTGTGGTATCTTTCATCATTATGAGCAGCTCAATTGAGAAGGAGAGATGTATTTGGTAAATCGCTGATATGGCATAATATAAGAAGACATGCCAGATATATTAAAAATATAGAAAGCTTATTTTTGTTTATGATAATCTTGCAAATATTTGTTTTGATACTGTATTAAATAGTCCATGTAATACAGCCATGCCATCACGTAAATAAACTAGTAAGAAACAACAATTTTCTTGAGAGAGCTTACTACTAGTCGATTCCGAAACATTATCCTTTTATAGAAATTTAGCCTTAAAGAATACTTTGTTTCTTTTGATCAGGGTGATTCTGATTCTTCCAAGGATGAAAGTTTATCGGACATGCAAGAAAATGACTCAGGCTTTGGTGGGTATTCCCGCTTTGGTCAATTTGGCTCTCAGCTATTCCAGAAAACTGTTGGGATGGTCTTACGAGCCCGTCCAGACCGTCAGGTAATTAATGACTTTTATTTATATTCTGAGCAAAATTCCACTTCTTCAAATGGCCCATCTATTTTAGTTGTTTTGGTCTTTTAAGTGGTTCGTTATGTATTGAAGGCGAAACTGGGAGAGAAGAACAAATTTTATTATGATGAAAATCTTAAGCGATGGGTAGAGGAAGGTGTTGATAGTCCAGCTGAGGAAGCAGCTTTGCCACCTCCACCAACTACTTCAGCTCTCCAGAAGAAGTTCTCTCCGGAAAATATAAAAGATGGACTTCAAACTGAAAATATGTATGCCAGTAGTAGGCCAGAAAGTACATGCCCCGGTTCTTCTTCTGACTCAACTCCAGGTATTCCACCAATGCCACATAGCTCAATTCACTCTACGACTCGTGGAAGGATGGGTATTCGCGCAAGGTATATTGAATTGAACTGTTCTTGATTTGTTCTTGTAGTGCTTAAATGTTCTCCACTTCACAAACTTCCATTTGTTACTTGCTTGTTTGCCTTGTTTCCTGATTATATCTTTGATATATCAACCCAGGCCAAGTGACCTTGTGTTTTTAAAGAGTCCAAAAGAACCTCTTTTCGACTATTTTTAGACTCTACCTAGTAATTGTAGGACCAAAGTTAATAAAAAGGAATGAAACAATAATATGATGGGCTAAGGGGTGATTCAAAAAGAAGTTTAAAAGGGTACATCTCCAAGAATCCAAAACGTATCCTAATAATAATGTAACAAATGCTGATCACATTGCACTATACTAGATTTTTTTATATTCAAATTTTAGTGCAAGCACATCTTTTTCTCTTACTACATTATACTTATACTAAGATTGTGTACAAAGGGTGATGAATAGTTTAAGAAAACACCTGCCGATAGGGAATATGACAAAATTGAATATTGAGTGTTAGAAATCTATTGATTGGTAATCATTGCGGTAAATCACATTAATATTCGGAAATCCATTTACGGATAGTTCTTATTAGCGTGCCAAAATAAAAGCAGATATTAATTTTAGATTGTTGGTCCTAATACATTTATTCATAATCATGTAAAGTTCTAATACATTTATTCATAATCATGTAAATGTGCTATACACAAAGAAAACTGGCCTAAAAACAGAGTATCTAACTCCTTAAAAATATCCCACATTTCAAAAGTACTGTACCTGCAAACTTGTCCTTATTTGAACGCTATTGTAGATAATCTAAAAAAACTAAAATACTAATTCAATTTTCAAAACGCGTCCTTGCCCTAATGTTTGTCTGCATCATGAATTAATAAATTAAGAACTTCTGGCTTCATGTTCGATGGATGTAAATGTAATTTTGTATTGTGACTTTTGGTGTCGCTAATTTTTGTTATGATTTTTTCATAAGCGGGTCATTGTGTGTTAAGGTTTTAATTTGCATATGATTTTTGTCATGATTTTATGATTATGGGTCATGATAATGTACAATATAACGCAGGTCCTTTCTAAGAAGAGAGTTTTGATACCAATTGTTGATTGTTTATATAAAAAATAACATATCATTACGAAGAAACTGTGACATTAATGTAAGATCTAAATTTAATTATCCATAATCTAGTAACTGTGCTACATACAGAAAAAACTAGCCTAACAAACATTATCTACTCTTCCTAGATAAATATATCTGCTACAATTCAAAACTAATATATATTTATTATCACTACAAACTTGGCTTAATTTGACAAATTATTTCAGATAATCTAAAAAAAAAAAAATTAAAATCTAAATAAGTAAGCATATATTCAAGTGAGGTGAAGTTTGTTTTTGTTACATACATAAAATATCTTTTAGGAAAATGAGATTTTTTTTTTAAGCGGAAGATGGATATACTAGTATTGAACTTTTACTGTACTTCTCAGATATGTCGACACTTTTAATAAGGGTGGTGGGATGCCAGCAAACACATTCTCATCTTCTGGCATATCTCAGAAGCCTGGTGGTGGTCCTACTTCCAAGTTTTTTGTTCCTACGCCAATGTCGTCTCCATCCAACGAGATAGTAAGACCAACTGGAGAATACATGCAAGAATCGAATTTTATTAATTGGAGTCCTACTTCGTTCACTGAAAATGGCTCTCCAACTCCAAGATCAAAATTATCATCAGGAGCACTGAAACGAAATCCCAGCACGGGTAATATTAAGATGAAAAGGGGGTTGGGGCCTAACAGTAATGGCCCCCTAGCTCCTCACTCGAGACGGACAGTGTCTTGGAGTGGAAGCTTCAATGAGGTGTCTTATGATCCAGATTCTGCTGGGTACAAAACTCCTGGTGAAGCCAGCGAATATTCACCCCGTCTTTTTTCTTCACCTGGAAGTAGCATCCAGGATGACTTCCAAGATGTTGAACTGGAATAGTCTACAGATAAAGAAACTTTGCAAGGAAATGTAAATCACTGTTGACTCTTTAAATTTTGCCCATCGGGTAGATATACTAACACAAGAAGATTTACTTTGTCCCAACAATGTACTCTTTTATCTTGTGCAGACAATTTTTTTCAAGTAAAGGAAAATGGATTTAAATAGTTGAAATATCATCTGTATCGATTGTCTTCTAACGCTCTTACACTTGCTCTTCAATTTTGATGATTTTATAGGTCTTCTTCTGGAAATTGTATCTATCATTAGAAAGCTCTTTTTAAGAGTATTAGAAGTGACATTTATGTGTATACAACTTCTCTAGCTCTGATCTTGTTATATTCTTTACGCTCCCTTGAACATCTAATTTGAGACGGACGGACTATGAAGGAGAAGTCTGTAGTGGCAATTATGGCCACTGATTGAACGGCTAGGATTAATTTTGTAAAAATCTTTCATCGTCATTTCATGTCTTCATATATAAATTGCAGTTTATTTTGTTCAATCGATCTTATTGTTTTTTTAGTAACCCGTCACTCATATTTGGCTGCGATTTTCGCATAAATACAGTAAGGTTCTCAATGCAACAATGTGATGGCTAGTAGATGTCGCCTGCAGTACCGTCGTTCTTCATTCCCTGCCTTCGATTGTGCTTATTTTCAATTCATTTTTTTCTCTGTTCAATAATTTCATCATTTTTATGCTGGTAAACAAAAATCAGAGGAAATGTTGCACTGATGCAGAACACTATTGCAACTGCCCCTACTGCAGTCCAAGTAAATTCATTGTCGGGACTTAGTCAAGAACTGCGGCTTGTATTCATTGGCAGGCCCGGCCTAGAGGGAGGGCAAGCAGGGCGACCGCCCTGGGTCCAATTTTTGATTTCACCCTGAACCCTCCTATGGTATGGAACGGCCCTTTCGTTCGATTCAATCTTGTAAGCTGAATTACCAATGGGGCTTTATTTAAAGACAATAAATATTTAAGTGTATTGTTGCCCTGAAATTACCAAAAGCAGCTTGAAGGAATATTTAGCCTACTTAAGTATACTGTAATAACATAATACTCCCTTGTCCCACCAGGTTCTTTACGTTACTTTTTGGCACGCATATTAAGTCTTCTATATAGTATAGTTCCATAACTTTAAAAAAAATAAAAAAATTCCTGAATAAAAGTTTGACATTTAAACTTTTATACAAAAAAAGAAAAATTCAAAAAAACGTTATGAAACTATACTT
>PHNY01260106.1:683-22028 GCA_003724115.2 Anethum foeniculum
GTACTTTTGATGTTGGACAATGTACTCTGTCGGAAAAGATGGATGATAGTGTTGGTGGTCTTGCAGGTATGTGTTCAGTTGTCTCCAACTTTATTTTGATATTAATAGGCCCATGGTGTTCTGAAAATCTTACCACTTGATATTTTGCACAACTGTTTGTAGTCAAATATGTGTTTAATAGAGAAGGAAAAAATATGAACGGTCTGCAAACACATGGTTCCAGTAAGGTGGAGGGGGTTGGTAGCACATTAGCTTGCAAAGGGAAAAATAACCTTCTCATATTGAATTCCTCTGATGAGTTTGAGTTGTTGAAGACAGATGGACATCATGTCAAATCTGTAGTTATTAAAGATGTGAAAGGTGTATCAGTAGAATCCAGATGGATACAAGGCTCTGATTATAAATCTGGTAATAACTCCAATGTGTTCGCAGTGACTAATGAACAAAAACAGGTGTGTGCTTCTGGCGAAAAGGTCAAATTCAGTGAAGTTAAATCTACGATGGATGGGGTTAAAAAGGTTACTTACAATAAATCAAAGGCCAAGGAAAAGTTGAGTTCTGATGTTATGCAAGATAAGCCTACAAAAAAGGCAAGGATAAGTAACTCTACTAAACCATGTGAAGACAAGATTAGTAATTCTGCCAAGAATTTACTTACCCAAGGTGATGATTCTATGATGTGTGCTTTTGCTCCTAAAGACGAAAAAGAGTTTGATGATAAGAATCTTAGCCTTAATAGAGGAATTAGTGTTGCTAAAAGAGGTGGATCGAAAGATAGGCCTATTGGAATATTGAAAGGCAAGTCTTCTAATCAAACAAAGAAATTTGTCACTTTCAATGATATGAAAAAAGTTGTCACTTTCAATGATAAGGACACAGAGGACACAGAGGATTTCGTGAAAAGTGCCAACCATGTGGAAAGAAAATCAAGATTCGTAAAGGGCTCTACTTCTAAGGAGCGGGTTCATGAGAATACAAGAAAATTTTCCAACAATACCATGTCTAAGATGGGTGAGAAAGAGATGGAGAATAGAGAAATGGAACAAAAGATCTCTACAAGATCCAACATTGTAAGTTGTGTTGCCACAAAAGAGTTTCTCTCTCAAATATTTTGGTCATATGTGATCTAGGTTATTACTAGATATGTTAACCCGACTCTTCAATTTTCCTCGAGTACCCATGTCGAGTGCCCATGTTCAATACTCAACACTCGGACATGGGTACGGACACTCGGACGCTTATTTTGGCCCAAAAGTGAGTCCGGTAACATAGGTTACTAGTTCGTAATTATCTTTAGGGTTGAGCATAATTTATTATATGATTTTTAATTTATTATCTTTAGGATTTTCTTTAATATTATTTTTATTTTTATTTGTTTTGAAATTTTTAAAACATTAAAATTTGTTGGTCTACAATTTATAAATGACATGATTTAATAATATTATTTATTGTTCGTGATATTTTTAGAAATCAAAGTATTTTAGTTAAAAAATATAAAAAAATATTGTGTTTGAGCTGAAAAAGTTAACTGGTTAGTTATTAGTAATTACAATTATAATGTTATTAGTTTATTTTATTAAATATAATTGTATTATTTTCGGAATATGAGCAAGTTTTGTTTTTCAAAATAGAAAAGGCAGTTGGTTAGTTGTTATTAATTATGATATTTATTAAACAGAGTTGGCCCATGTTTTACTTTAAAAAGGTAATTGATATATCTATTAATTAAGAAGGGTAATTAAGTAAAATATTAAGTAAATTAATGAAACACCATACTATAACAGCTCGACTTTTTGAACTATTAATTTTTAAATCAAAACTAATAAAATTAAATTCTTTATTCAATAAATCGAAGTCAAAGCATCTGTTAAACTCGATAAATCAAAATCATATAATCGGAGACGCAACTCCTGAAATTAAATAATCAATAATTTACTTATCAAAATTAATTCTAATTGCACGATAAATCTTATCCAATAAATTGCATCAAATCACTAACACGAAATCACAAATTCACGTCTTTAATATCTATAAGCTTCCACAACGTACAAACCTAAAATATTAGAAAACGTTTTAATAAAATAATTTTCTAGAAAAACAATAATAAGTTGTAAAATATAGTTGAAGGTAACATTTATCAATGGGCGTAATATTTTTGAAAGAGGTATATTAGTCGGAGAAAATAAAAAAGGCAACATGTTTTACTTAAAAAGGTAATTGATTTATCTATTAATTAAGGGTAATTGAGTAAAATATTGAAAATCATTAAGCAAGGGTAATTAAGTAAATTAACGAGGTCCCGTACCAACCAAACTTTTAATGTTTCGTTTATTATAAGATAGTATAGATTAATATGACAATAATAGAAATGAATATATATATATATTGTATTTATTTTATGTAATTTTATAATAATAAACCTGATTCTAATTTTTATGAAGTTTAGTTCTATGTGACAAGTTGATTTGAGGTTATGATTAGGCTATATGATAACAATAATCTATTAATAATATAAATTGAGAATAGAGAATTCTTAGGTTTTCAAACTGCGTTCTTACTCATGTGAATTTCTCCCATACGCGATTGAAAATCACATCCAGCTGTTAGTAGTCTACAACCTATAAGTCATAAGTGCTAGTGGATTTTTCTTTGCTACTCTATCCAAGTTTATAGTTTATCCTTGTTTCTAAGTCTTCTCATGCATGAAAATGGTCTATGAGCTTAAGGTTTCGCTATATAAGGATCTCGAGTTGTCAAGGAAAAAAAAAACTAATTTTTTTCTTTAAATGGCAAAAATGACTCTTGCTCTAAATTTATGTTTCCTCGAGATTTTTTTTAGCAATGGTTGGTGACTCATCAAGGAGGATGAGTGAATTGAGGTTTTTTTCAATGAGGACATGGGATGTTAGGTTTTTTTTTTTAAATGGATCTTTATTTGGATAGTTGCGGCAAAGAAGAAGTGTACACAATACAAATTAAATAGATGATGTTAATTAGATACATGACGATAACAAACAAATCACATGGTGAATATCGGTAAATGTGGTAGAGAATTGCATATGATACTAATTAGATACCTCGACGACAATGAATATGTCGTGGTGAAATTATTGTTGAATAACATGTGCTCAAGTGTAACAATGGATGAGGTGGCTTGCACAAGCACTTGGCATGAAGAAGAAAAATGTCATCAACATTTGCGTGTTGGATCCCGTTTTTGAATGCTAGATATCTTAATTTTGCTAGCACATCAAAGTCTCTTGTTTTCCTCAAGTAGCGGTTGAATATATCTTCTTATTTGGTCATTTGTGGCAAGAGTATCGACTTTTAATTTGTGTAGGAAGTCGTGGTTTGAGTTGTTTTCTTAGAATTTGTTCCTTCATCATCCACAGTTATAATCCTATCCAAGGATAAAAAGGATAAGGAGATTTGATTATTTATTACCTTGTATGGGTTGCAACCCATGTTTGCCCTTTTGTAGTTGAGAAGTTGTATACAATGGTGCGATTGTAAAACCTAATCCAGATACAAGGTGGTCAAACTTCATCAAAAATCTCTAATTTGTTGGATAGAACATTATGGATTAAGGTGGATATGGTTTTCTCAAATGTGTATTTGTATATGTTGTGCACATGTTTAGTTATGCTAGTGCAGTGTTTTGTTTACCAATTACTTATGAGTTCTAATTAAATATATTTTTACATTCCCCGCAGGATAAAGGAAAATGGTGGACTACAACTGTAAGTATTTTTGTGGATTTAATTTTTGTATTGTTTAATCTATTCTTAGTGTCATACTCCTCGGCTCCTTTTTGAGTTGTAGTTTAATATGTACCCACTTTTTAATTTTCATTGTGTGTCCTATTTAGTGTGACGACATTCACATTAAAGTCAAACATGCACTTAAAACTTGACCATTATAGTGGAGACTTATGATATCTGATTACTAAGAGCATCTTCAAGAGACTTTTAGTTCACTACATGAATATAATATAAAATTAGATCCATTATGGTGAATATCCCCAACCACGTGTATTATACTTGATCCTTACATAATTTTTTCAATATTAAAAGTACCTTTGTACCACAAAAGTACAATAGAAATTGGAGAGGAAAAGTGAGTCTTTATTTATCTATTGTGGAATATAACTTTGGAGGCTACTCATAAATGATGAATGAGTGGAAGGCTCTTAGCGATTTGAGGAATTTTAGGAGACGCAAAGAATGTCTTGGAGCAATATGAAAATCGTCTCCTCAAATTCTTACCTACAATCCAAAATTAGAGTCTCTTAGATATGATCCAATCAAAAATTTACTAAAAACAGAAATTTGTGGTGGTTTGCTTTTGAGAAAATTGAATTGAAGAATGAAAGATGTGGCGGTATTGGGCTTGTATTGGTTTGGTAATTTGTTAGACCACATTATTGTGAGAGTAGATGTGGCTGATGTTTGCTAGGCACATTTGATAAAATAACTTCTGAGTTTAAGAATGACAGTCTGAGAATGACAGTCATGGATGTTGGCTTTTTCCAATGTGACGAAGTTATGGAATTTGGCATTTGGCATTTGCTATTTGTCATATTTGTGGGCTCACGTGAATTGTCGGTCCATGTTTTGAAATTGGAGAAGTGAATCACAATTTGGCGAACTGATTATTGCTTAACCTTAATGTATTGGGATTGGGTTAACCATCTTGCGGGAAGAGATCAAGGCTTTCGAAAAAGTGGTGAAGTTGATAACCATGATTTACATAAGCTTGTTATCTTATTTTGTATTACATGCAATGCTACGAATTCTTGTCGTTGGGCATGGAATATTCCAGTCCATCACCTTTCATTGACACATTGGCCCTTTTGTCCTTCTCAAACTCTTTCGATATGTTTATGAACAGTATCTCAAGCAATTGTAATATCAAAATATGTATTTAAGCACCTTCCATCGACATCACAAACAAAGAAAACCTTTGTCAAACTTAAAATGAAGGGCCAACATGGAAATATCTTTGGTGATGGTAGTATTGTTGAAGTGCCTTGTTTTCTTGCTCTTATGAGCTTCCTCTTAAGTCTTAATTAATTTCCATCACTACGGCATTAACTTTCGGAACTTGTCAAGCATTTTTGTGAAATTATTTGTCATGAAATTGATCAAGATGCTTTGTTGATGCTCGGTTGAATCAATTTAGCCATTAAGAATTATTGAAGTGATATATTTCTTTTGAGCCAATATCCGGTTGATTAAATTTAGCCTAAATTTTCATGTTTCTTGTCCGTACATTTTAGTACATACTTTCCTCTTTGTAGATTATATCCTTCTTCGACATTTGTCCTTTAAATATTTCAAGGTGTATCTTATTTCTTCATATTGGCGTCACCTATTATAGAATAAAATGAGGAATGCGGCTGAAGGAACGACTTTGTTGCTATGGAACGTGGATCCTAAATATACTTCGGAAGATGTTAAGGTAATACCTATATAAATAATGGACAAGTGTGTTTCTTCCATGGCTTTACATAAATCTTGTAGTGCTATATGTTTCCTTGATATTTTAAGCTCATGAATTGTGCTTTTTTGTCTTCTCATAATGCATGTCTTATATGTTTGTATTTAAAGGTAACATTGTACTTCATACCTTCAAATATAAAATCATCATTTAGTGCTTGTTTGGATGGGAAGAAATCAAATGCCTTGGAAGTAACATTTTACAAAATTGTTTGGTTAATGAAGTGGAAGTTCAAGGAAGTTTGAATATTCGCGTGAAAGTCGATTCCTATACTTTTAGCATTGACCTACTTGCATTTGGTTGCAAAGTCATATTTTTTAAAAACATCTAAACCAAACAACCACTTGTAATTATACTTTTAGGATTGGACATTAGGGTTTTTCAAATATTGAAGTGTACTATGATGACAATAGGGCATGTTTCTTTCTACCCGTTTCATGCTCGTGTACTTCGTCTCTCTCATGTTTACATTCCTATAGTTCCATCTTGTCTTTTTGGGTAAGGTCCATTACAAGAAATTAATACATGGTAGGACCCGAATTCCTTTTACCAAGTGAAGAAATCTTAGATTGAGGTCCCGTTTGGTATTTATTATTGTGAGTGTAGGGTTTATGAATGTTGGTTATGAATCTTTGCTAGATTTTGGTTTACATTGTTTTATAGTTTTATCGGGGGTCATATATTCATCATAAATAAATACAAATTGGAATTTTGAAATGTTGTTCAACTTTCATGTCTTATATAATTTGAACAAATTATTTTTACATTATGATATACCACTAAATTTGTGTTAATTATTTTTTTGCTAATATTTTATATTTCTCAAAATTCATTTTTTATTTAATGTGTGCAATATAATAAAATGTTCGAGTCATATTATTATTATTTACCTTTTTTACACTGTATTGTTCAAATTATCAAAATATTGTTATGCAAATTGTTATTTGACAAATGTAATAATCAATATATACTTATATAATGGAGAAGAGGAGAGTTGTGAGGTGGAGCCTTTCAAATTGTCTTGATCTCTTTTTCTAATTTTCTCAAAATTTTGAATTAATAAATATTAAAAATTACAATTACCTTACATTCTCTTGAACTTTCTCTTTAACTAAAATAACCATCTTAATATTCTCCAAAAATTTCTTTAATTCATATTACTATATCAATATTTCCTTAAACTTTCTCTTCAAGTCAAGGTTGCCATCTTATTATTCTCCTAAAAAAAAATTCAAATTCATATTACCATATTTATATTCTCTTAACTTTCTGTTTCAAGTTAAAGTTGCCATCCTAATATTCTCCTAAATATCAAGCCCTAAAATTTCCCTAAAAATCTTATTACTATTTTAATGTTATCCTAAACATTCATTTCAAATCCAATTTTTGTTTTTAATATTTTCCTAGGCTTAATTAAATTTTAAACATTACAAATTAGATTTTCTAACTTTTAATTTATAGAATAAGAAATAATTACGCAAAAGTTAGTAGTTATGGATTTTTCTTATTATAAAATAAAGTAATAATAAGATGTCCTAAATTAAGTTAATTTAAAAATATTATAATTAAATTTCATGATATTGTAAAATCGATTATTGATTAATAGATGATATAATTTATGATATTGGATTTGTGAACAACGATAGAGCATCTCATTAGAAGTAACATGTTTAATAGAGGCTTTTCTTTAGAATGCTATATACTAGTTATGAATAACATATTTACCAAACACTTGTTTGTCCATCTCTCTTGTGTTTATCAGTGTTCTCTTTAATAATTATCCCTCCTTATTATTCATTTATTTTTCTTATCTTAAATAACTTGATTTATAAGGAATATTGCTTTCGCGTCTTTTCGTATCTTTTTTAATTTTAGTATTTGAAAATTAGAAAGAATTTGCTTAGTATTATTTTTGAAAAATGTTAAAAAATTAAATTTTGAACATGAAAAAAACTAATTACTAGTTATTATTGATACTATATTCGTTGGGCGCAATTATTTTTGTATAATTATAATTATGTTTATATTTATATTGTGTAGACCAATTTTTTTAGTTCAAGACACATTTAATATCAGTGTGATCCAAAATTGTGTTTTTTATGTACTTCTCTTTCCTTGCGGAGACCTCCTTTTGCACACTCCCAAAAACCAATCACTAGGAACCGAAGTTTTTCTTAATAATATATTTTAATCTATTTGGGACTTGCTCCTTCCGTCCCAAATCTTTTGTATTGTCCAACTTTCACAGTCAAATTGACCAAATTTTGATCAAATATCACATATAAATAAAAATGTGACAAAAATTGTATCATTAGATAGTATACTTAATCTACTTTAATATTTATTTTTCTAATTATTCTAAATTATAAAAGGAGGATACGTCAATGTTAATCAAAGTTCGGTCAACTTGACCATAAAAAGTTAACAAGGCAAAAGATTTGTGATGGAGCGAGTATTTATGATGATTATTACAAATAACAGAAATAGGAATATGGCAAGAAAAACTTTAGGCGTAAAGGAGGCTTGGCGGTAAAATGAGGATGTGTAGGAGCGAGTGAAAGTTAAGCAATAGCGTTTTAAGGAGCGTATGGGGTGCTTTAAGAAAGGGAGGAAATTGACACGAGGAGATTTCCTTTCAAGGAAGCTAGACGTGATGCAACATTGTAGTTGCGGGAACGCTATCTAATAAGTTCTTCTACATAAAAGATGGAAAAAATGATATTTATAGATTAGCATGGACTCGAGAAAGAGGTCGATGAGATTTAGGATTTACTCTAAAACCTCAAGGTGTTAGAGAATGGCCCTTTTCAGGATCTTATATTATATTCTAACACTCCCCCTCACTCAAGAGCCCATTTTTGGGTCGAAGAGTGGATCACGGGCGCCCATCTTTGGGGCATAACTTTGCCGTTCGTGTTCATAATAAATTGTGAGAATGTTGGGGGTGGCAGGGAGTCGAACCTGAGTCCTCCCACAGCTTGAGCTCTGATACCATGTTAAGGAACCAGTTACTCTAAAACCTCAAGGTGTTAGAGAATGGCCCTTTCTAGGATCTTATATTATATTCTAACAGTTAGATATAAAGGAGATGAAGATGAATGAGTGCTAGTAAGAGTTGATGATATTAGGAGCAGATGGTGTAACTATCTTTGTAACTTATTTAATGTGGCTCGAACAAGTGAAGAGGGATTTGGTGCAAAAAAACCCCAACGTGATTTTCATATACATTTTATACTTTTATTAGTAGAGAGGAACTTAAAGGGAGCCTTATAGTCTTATAAAAGATGGGGAAAGGGCAAAGGTAAAGCTATAGGCCCTGGTCAAACACTTGCAGAGCCAGTGTTTAGTGAGGAGGGTGAGCTAGGTAAATTTATATGCCTAGGTCAAATGCCTATAGAGGTGTGGCTGTCTGTTTAGTTAAGGGGGTGACCGTTAAGATGCCGAGGATTGGAGGCTTAGTATGGTTGTGCGAATTTGTAAAAACAAGGTTGATGCTCAAAGATGCCGAGGATTGGAGGCTTAGTGATGTAGGACGAGAATTCAAAAGCAATAATCAAATATCGAGAAGCAATGAATTATACGAATCCCAAGAATAAAAGCAAAATTATTCTCAAGAAAAGTGTATAATCAAAACTTCCTAATAATGCGAGGATTATAATAGGGATTAGAAACCCTTATAAAATAACCTAATGGACTAAAGCTTGGGCTTCATTATAAGTAAAATACTTACTTAATAATAAACTCTTAGCCAGACATATTAAACATATAATATATCATGTATCTCTTTACTAACTAAATATAACTAATTCATAACATATAAATTAATTCTCTATTTCCTTTCCTCATTATTCTCCGCTTCTTGGAAAAACTCAACCAAGAGTTTTGTAAAAGTCAAGAACCATGCAAGGATGAGATGGTACCAAGATGAACTTCATGCTCTTCTGGAAAAACGGTTGAGGTGCAAAGAACTGAAATTTGACAAGCAAGCGAAGGTAGCTTAGGCAAGTACTCTGGAATGATGAAGTCGGTATGCTCAACCTTGATAATGTCGTCAAACTGCTTTATGATCCTCAAATGTTTGAAAGCAGTTAGGTTGTGGCTTGGTTTCTTCCGCCTCCTTCTCACTTGCAACCTATAGATCCTCAACTTGTTTAACATCCTTAATTGAATCTTCAGTAACTTGTTTAACCTCCTCAATTGAATCAATCTTCCATAGCAGCTTCTTCAATATGCTCAACTTCATTTGTCCCTTTTCTCATTCTCCTCCAAATGCATAAGACTATCTACTTTAGATTTGAGAGTCTCGAGAGTCCTCATTGCATTGTCTACTGCATGGTTTAGTTCCTCATCTACACGTTTGCACCTTTCTTTCCTCAACAGAATATTGTACCTCTCTTCCAATCTCTTCCAATCTTTTAAGTTCATCAATTGATTATCTAATTCCTTCACCGTAAGTTTATATTGAAGTAATCAACTGTCACGAAGACTTCGTAATAGAACTCATCACGTTCACGCTCAAGATAATAGATATTATCTTCCACAATATCAATTTGTTGTTTATTGTAGGAATACATGTTTTAAGACATTTAACAAATGCAAATAGTATAAAGTTTAGGGACTGAATATCAAATTCATAAGTAGCAGGTAGTGAAATGTCAAGAATCAGAGACTTCCGTGGTAAAACTAAAGTACAGAGACTGTTTGGAAAGTTCCTGCAGAACTCTGGGACTGTTTTGTAATTTATGAAACTGTGAGGGGCTGAACAATAAATACTTCGAAGTTCAGGGGCTGACTTTGCAATTTTCAGGAACTTCGAGGCACCAAAATGTATTTTTGCAGTGTATATAAAGAAATAGATTAGGGTTACCCTTTTTGTCAAGGAAGCAGCAAGTTGAATTTCAGCCAAACGACAGCTGGTGGTTGAATTGGCGACGGTGGTGCAGAATTTTAAATCTAAATCTGATTTCTTCTTCTTTGTGATTATACCCTCTTCTTCTCGATGATGGAACTCCAATCAGCAGTGGTGATTTGTGATTTCTGGTGTAGTGTTGGTATGCAATTAGGGTTAACGATTTGGGAATTAGGGTTTGTAGTGGGTCGGGGACTGAATTGAGGGTTCACTAATTGGGGATTAAGGTTGCAGCGGTGTGTCGGTGGGAGTACGCTAGGGTTCAGTGGTGGTGGGTGGTGTATGGCAGCGGTGAATAGTTACCGGGCGGCGTGAACAGGAAAAATAGCAGCTATGAACAGTGATTCCTCAATGAACGGTAAAAATATACAGGATTTCAGCTCTGATGCCAATTTGATGTAGGAGAAGAATTGAAAAACAATAATCAAATATCGAAAAGCAATGAATTATACGAATCCCAAGAATAAAATCAATATTATTTCCAAGAAAAATGTATAATCAAAGCTTCCTAATAATGTGGGGATTACAATTCTTATATAGGGATTAGAAACTTTAAATAAAATAACCTAATGGACTAAGGCCCATGGCTTTATTATAAGTAAAGTACTTATTTAATAAACTCCTAGCCCCGCATTAAACATATAGATAAATACATCATGTATCTCTACACTAACTAAATATAAACTAATTAATATCATATAAATTTATTCTTTTTTTCCGTTCCTCATCACTTGTATGGTTGTGCGAATTTGACCGGTAAATTATGGGGGAGAGTGATTAAATCTAAGATGCGAAGACAAACTCCCGAACAATGGAGGTGATGCACCTCCTTAGCACCACTTAACGAAGAAGTATAGAGAACATTGAGTGAGCTTGCACATGGTGTTTTTAGACTTGAAGAAGGCGTTTGATCTTGTTTTGCGTAGAATTTAAAGGATAAGGGGATGTCACGTATGGGAGGGAAATACAAGATATGTATTTCAAGTCAAGGATCAGCGTCAAGTCTATTTCTTTTGCAATTGGTATGGATGTAATGACTAGAGAATCCAAGATGTACCATGTGTGCGCATTTGGCACTTGTAGTTCTAGTTGTCGAAATAGAGACAAAGTAAGAACACGAATTTGGTGCAATGGAGAGATACATTGGAGATGTGAGGCTTGTGTGTTCGTCTTTCTAAACTGAATATCTATGCTGTAATTTTAGGAGTGAACCAAACAAGGAGAGGATAAATATTAGAAGTGAAGAGTATTTGATATCTCACAAGGACAATTTGAGGTATTGAGGTTATGTTATTTAAAATGAAAGGAAGATAGATGATGACGTCATACCAAAACTGGATGACTGGCGGCCACAGGAGTGTTTTGTGTGTTTTGTGGTTAGAAGATTCGTTTAAAACTAAAAGAAAAAATTTATTGTGTTGCGATCAAACGAACTTTATTGTACGGAGCTGAGTTTTGGGCAGTAAAGAACGCTATAAAAATTGGAGGTAGCGGAAATGAGGATGTTACGATGGATTTATGGGTGCTCCATGTTGGGTAGATTGTCAATTGGTTTTTCCTAAAATTAGTTACTAGTTGTGCCTAGATAAAGTTTGGGAAGGTATATGGTGATGGTTCGGAGGAGACAAATGTATGTGGCTCCCTTGAGAAGGGTGGAAGCCAATACAGACATGGAAGTTGCTGAAGTTAGATTTGTGAGCCTTAAACTTTCAGGACAAATAGGAGTTCTTGGAGATGTCTTACTAAAGTAATGGATTAGTCTATTGGATTGATAAAATTGATAGATCTTGTAGTTTGAGGTTTAAGTAGTAGATAGTTTAGAATTTGCAATTATAGTTTGTTGATGTTCTTGTTCAATAATTTTTACATATCTCATGTGTGCATTTTATGTACGATTTTATTATTACCTTTACCTTATCAAAGTCGGGGGTCTTTCTAATAACTGCCTCTTCATTATTCTGAATGAGGTAAGGTTTGTGTGTAGAGATGGGCATCTCCCCGCCACCGAACCCCGAACGGGGAATATATTACTCCCTGATCCCCACCCCGAACGGGGAATGGGTTACCCGGGGATTCTAACTTTTTTAATAAAATAAAATTTTATATATTTTTAATGCATTTTTAATAAAAATAATTTAATAAATTATAATACATAAATATATTTTAAATTTAGCATCATATTTTAAATAGCAAATTCGAATTTAAATGTATTTATGATAAAAGATAATATTAAAATTATTTTTATTAAATCATATTATACTATGAAATTTTAATATATTAAAAAACTTAAAAAATTTAAACTTTAAGAATGTGTATATTATTATATTCATAAAAATTTTAAAATAACATTGTATTTATTCATAATAATTTAATTTAATTAATATACATATAAATTATTATATATTTATATTAAATATGTTAATCGGGGTAGGGCAGGGGCGGGGGGCGGGTGAAATGTCCATCCCTATGTGTACATCATACTGCTGCTATAAGCGGGATATGTTAGGTACGTTTGGTTGGTTGGTATAATAAATAGATACAACTCACTTTGTTTATTTTACATTAGAATTTGATTAAAAATATTCGCAGATTGAAAGTCTATATATCACATAGGAGTTTAAGATGTGCTTTGACAAGTTTTAATTTTAATTTGAATTTTAAGTGCCATCAACCATAATTGCAGACTTTTAATATTGTCCCTTGAGAACATGGAAGCAAACTTCACCATGTGGATCCTCATCCATGCTATCAAAGCTAAACATGCAATATAAGCTCTTTGACCGAACATGTAATGTAATAGTCGTTTGACCATTGTAGCGTAGCGACTTCCACGTCTTCTTTATTTCTGTTGGTTTTATAAATGAAAAACACAGGTGATTAAAGGATGAAACAATATAAAGATACAGGTATGGAGCAATAGGAGTTCTTAATATTTATTTTAATATTTATTCATCAATAAAACAGCATTACATATATATTATATATAATATATATATATATATGTGTGTGTGTGTGTATATATATACGCTGAAACATCATTGAAAAGGAGATCTAAGCATTTCAAGTTCTAATCAATAAGATAAGAAACAAACTAACTATTTCCTAAATATCAGGAACTACTTATTGACCAAGTATTCTAGCTGTTGTAGATTAAGTATACTATCCGAGATTATAAAAATTATAATGAATATGCAGTCCTGGAGATAATTAACAATTTCAACCTAAAGGGTTAGGATAGTTTGGTTTGGTTCAATTCTTGAATATAACTGTAAATGTAATCATATGTTCGCAGTTTTCCAAATTGAAAACTACAATCAAAACCAAACCATTGGTCACTGATTCATTTTCGGTTTTATGGAACCAACTGTACGAGCCTACCGTGCCCCTTCCCCCGAGCACTGGGAGACGCCACGTACATGTCCCTGTAAATATCCTCGCACCCTGACGCCTCCAGTGCGTGGTTTGCTGGGTAGGTGTCATATCGCTCCTTGCTAAAAAGTTTAAAGCAGATCTTCCCCTAGGTGTAATCTGAATACAAATTGTAACTGGTGTGACTGTTCCTTTTTCTTAATCTTGTCACACAGAGCATTCTGCTCGTCAAAGAATGCAACTCTGCCAAAGCAATCTTATTGCAACCAACATCTCAGTCTCCTCCAACTTCAACAGAATCCAATGCAATGAAAATTTTTTAGTCTGTTCTTTCCAAATTTTGCTTCCTATTAAAAGACAACCTCCTCGAACCCAAGCTCTGATTTCGGTTTGTTTGGATCACATCCACAGTCAGTCATTGTTGATAAAAAAAAAACCCGGTAGCAAACAAGAAAGTACATAAATCAACAACTTAAGAGAGACTCTTCAAGGGGGGGTAAAACCATTAATTCGCTAGTACTGACATTCTAATTAATATAGTGTTTAAAATACAAAAAGTACGCCTACCAAAACAAAAAAGCGCGTTTTATTGAGTACGATTTTATCAACTCTCTTGTGTAATATCTCTCTGCAAAACACACTAATTTTGCATATTTCTCACTTGATGTAAACTTTTTGAATACAAGACCTTCCGTGCATGCTAAAAAGCCTATGATTATTTGTAAATGTACTCCAAAGATATTAGATTACTCGTTGAGTTTTTGTCGGGTCTGATATAAAACTTTAATGTACATTTAAGGTTAGGCTCTTTAACCGCTCTTCAACCAAGTGCATCAACTAATTATTATTATGTTGGAAAAGCTAGTTGTGTTGTGGGTTAGTGATACAAGTTTATTTGTTTTACAAAATTGGTTCTGGATCCGGGTAGCCACAGAAGGTATTCGTATCTGAGCTGATTCCTGAAAGATCCGATCGGATCACTTGGTCGATTGCTCAAGGTGGGAAGCAAATGTTAGTTTCTTTTAATATCACACAATAACATGAAAACACCCGCTGTGTAATCGCACATTGGCCGCGAGGGAGTTTTATTACCTTTCTCCCTCATTGAAGCACGTGGAGGACTTGTACATGTACACAAACTCGAGTTCTATTACCTAGTGCACCAACAGGTCATAGTCTTTGAGGTTTATGTATTAGACCAGTGAACAACATATGTTTGGGCTGGTGATTTTGGGGTTAGAATATTGCCCAAAATGAAATGCATACTTGTTTATATTCAAATTGTAAAGTAGCTCCTATTGTATTCTCAAGATTGATTAAAATAGTAAAGTAACACAGAAAACGGTTGATTTAAGAATATTATGAGCATTATTTTCCATGAAACTAAAGTGTAATTTGTGACTGACCTGTTGGAAAAAGAATTGGATACAATAGTGTCATGAAGTTCGGTTTACTTGCAACTTTGCGCTTGCCCTTGGACTTCCATCCCCTTCAAAGCTTTATCTTATATTCAGAATATTGACATAGATAATTAATCTTTTTATGCATGTTACTGCATGTAGAACCGTTGGTGATTTTAAATATCTGTTTTTGACTTCATAAACACATAGTTTTCGTTCAAATACTTTCAACTTATAAGTTAACTTGTAACAAATAGATTTTTCCTTTTTACTACTTGTTTTCTATATCCAGGATGTTATAGACAGTGCCTTGCAAACGAGCTGTGTAGCCATAATGTTACCACGCACTAAAATATCCAGCCCACGTTCAGGTATAAAATTACAATAAAATCTGTTATCTCCCGTACTCGATTACTAGGATAGTAGCATGTGTACAACTCGTATTTTCGTGTACAACTCATTGTATTTTCATGATCCAGGTCAAGCCCTTTTAAAGTTCAATAACATTGAAACAACGGAGAGGGTCTTCAGAAAGTTGAGTGAAGGATGTTTGATGCTACCTAATGGGAGGTGCGTATGTACTAGTGCATAGTAATTCTAGTGGAATAACATTATAATTTTAGTGAAATAACTTACTACATCATCTTTGGCTGTTCAGTTAGCATTAGACAAGGAAATATTATCTAGATGATTTGTTTCATTTGAAGTGGATATTAAATGTTATGACTTGTCACCTAAGAACAGTGCACAGCCGAGGTTAAACTGAAGTTCTAGTGATTAGAAGTACAATTGGCTCGTGTCCTTGACTTTTGAAAGCTTCATTATGATTGTTTTACATGAATCGTTTATAAATGGTCAGGTCGTCTAATGTATTTAATGGTATAGCACTATGTTTGCCTTGTATTGTCCTGTGAACCATGTCACCTCATTTCACAATATGAGATGGTTTAGCACAATCCTTATTCCTGTGAGTTCGGGCCTTGCTACATGTAATATATGTTTCAGCTTACTTGACCAGAGGTAACCCATTTAAAATTCTTTTTCTTCCAGGCCACTTGTTGCCACTAAATCACCTCCTTCAAATTCTACAGAAGGGCAGTGTACCTATTTTGGGCACCTTGTTATCGATAGCATTAAGCTGCAAGGGGATGCGGTATAGTATTGTTCTTACTCTCGATTTTTAGTCACACTACATAGACGTGCCATCATCCACCGCATAGTATGAAGCTTCTGCCCTTTTAGTTTATCGGATATAATATCTCTGATTTTTTTTGTTTAGAGAGATGCTGTGTTTACTTCACATTGCTCACAGCCAAATACAATTGAATACCAAATGGCAATGGAATGGTGCTTGCTACAAACGCAATTTGACAGGTGTTGGGAGGGTTTGTACAAGGTATGGAAAGCTTAATAGTCAACAATTTTTCGACAACTAACATTGTGTTTGGTTGGAATCGGAATTTGTGCAACTAAATGAACAAAGTATATTTGGGGAATTTTTTTTGGGGGTGGGGGGGGGTTGAAGATTGTGAAAAGATGGGTGAAGAAAGGAATCAAAAGAAAGTAAAACAGGGGAACCCCTTTAAAATAATCCCCTCTGGTCATAAGTCGGGACCGGTATTAAAATTTAATAACCCTCGGTCGTGCGTTTAATATATTTTTGCAGAAATCATAGTATTAATTCCTGGTACTGTCGTCGGATAAAGTGTTATTATCATTTAAATATATAACCTTTTTACATAGATTATGAATTTAAAATATATTTCATGATACTAGATTGTGCTATCCATTATTTTCTGAATTATCTTTAGCTGGCCCTTGTGATCCTCATCTTGTATATTTATTTATGGAAAGTATCTATAAACTTAAAAAATGGCATATGATTTCTAAGTTTTTTTTGGGTGCAGAATTGTCAACATACATGAATTACAGTAAATCTTTTAAAATTCCAAAATATTATGATAATTTACGTACATGTATAATGTATATCTGCTTAGTGGCTAAAAATTTAATTTTAGTTATTATGAAACATAAAGAATGTGAACCCCTCGTGTGAGAAACTCTCAGGTGGTATTTTCTAGGTATTTAAATGTAAACCTGTGCAAGGATAGTTATGCATAATTAAAAGCTTAAGTTTCATCCTAGATACTTCCCCAATCATTTGCCGTACGATTGCATATATTTTTTCTCCTGTTGATTGTAACTTTTTTTCATCTTTTCTGATTTTACTTTATAATTGTAATTTTGAATTATTAGCTACATAACGGTGACATGAGAAGACTGAAGGCGAATCTCAAGTCAAAATGAGCGCGGGTAATGTGCATTTATCCATCTTTGCTGGTTCAAGATTTTCTGTAAACCATCTCCGCCCAGCACTTTGTATAGAGCTAGGTATTATCTTTAAAGTTAAACTTCTAGCATGTGAGATTTAGTATTAACCTGTATTGTGCAAGTGTTTCTGTTGGAAGTGTTTCTGTAAATGATACGTATGCATTTTGAACACATATACCTACCTAAATATGCCTACGTCATCTTGTTCCTCAATTATGTTCTCTTTAGCTTGATTTTTTTGTCATTTTCATTTTAATTTCGATTTGATATCTTTTATACCCGTCTCACTCTTGCTAATAAAAACATTCCGCAATACAAATTTCATTTAAGCTAGTTTAGTAAATGGTGGCTTCATTTATCTTGGGGTTCTCAGGACGGTCTGGTTTGATGTACTTGAAGACTGACTTTCTCAATAAAATTTGAGATAATAGTATAAATTAGTGAAAGCAGGAAGAATTCGGAACAAAAGGTGGTTATTTTTTTATTGTTAAACTGAGAAGAAATGGTCAAATTGCTCCCATTGCGGAAGTTAGGGCTGTACGCGGTTAGGTTTGGTGTGGTTGCAAGGTAAAAGTCGCACCAAATCTCATATAGCGGTTTTATCAAATATCCAACCTCAGTCGCATATGCGGTTGCGGTTAACCGCGATATTTTTAACCGCGGATTGCGGTTGGTGCGGATGGATTCGCGATTCAACCACCTATTAAACTTGTATAAAAATTTATACCAAAAAAGAACCCAAACTTCAAAAAATATAAAAATTAGAAATACATACATTGATTTATTTGAACATACCTTTTCGCGACAAAAATGAAAAATTCTACTAAATTAATAGGGTTGGTATCTTGGATCTAAACTAATTGGGCAAGAATAACAGTTTAAAACATAATAACTAAAGACACTTTAAAATTTTATTAATTAGTTTGTGTTTATAAAAATATGTAACTTAATTTATATATTTATATGTGTGTAAATATATATATATATATATATATATATATATATATATATATATTGCGGTTTGCGGTTGCGATTCGATTTTATGCGGTTATTTAAAATCAAATCTGCATCCAATTCACAAATCTGCGGTTTTTGTAATTTCAATCCGCAGTCAATCCGCATTTTGCGATTATCCACTATATGCGGTTCAATTATGAGCGGTACGAGCGGTTGGTGCGATTGAGCGGATTACATGTACACCCCTAATAGAAGTGATGCTATTTGAATATCTATATTAAGAGCAGGGGTGGTTTTAGGATATAGTTCAATGGCAGAGTGATGGAGTACAACGTTATGGTTGTTCGTCCACACCCCGTGATGGTATCAAAGCAATGATACGTAAATACAGGGACAGATTTTATTATTACAATTGTCCAACTTTGTAGACCATGGATTAGTGTAATCACTTAGAGGGCGTTTGAAAACGTGCATTTCATTTCAAATGCTGGATTTCAAATGACAGGATTTGAGTTGTTATTTCAAATTCTCAGGTTTATAATAATATTTGAATGTCCTGGATTTCAAATGAAATCCAAATCCAAATTTCCAAACAGCTTATTTGATCAAATCCAGAATTTCAAATGAAATCCAGGTTTTCAAACATGTTATTAAGTAACAGTAGGAGGTCCACTTAAGTAATAGTAGGAGGTCCACTTAAATATTAGCAGTGAATGAATTGTCGCCCAAGTTCTGGCAATGCATGTAGTATAAAAATCAGGATTTGCAAACCGAGAAAAAACAAACAAGATGTCAAAAAAAGAAAAGACACGAGTCATATAAAAACAAAAAAGAAATGTGAAGTGGGCGCCAATGTGAGGGAGAGGGGTGTTCCTAAATTCCTAACCTAGATTCTATCTATTTACTCTAAGATCTTCACTTCTGCCCTCATGTTTGAAAAAAGAGTCGTGCCAGAGACGGTTTATCTAACACACTGTATCAGGGATGTCGGATTTATATTTTAAGAGTTCAGATTAAAAAAAAATTGCTTTCCTCTAAAATTTTCACGGTTCGGACTTTTGCCTTTCTGCGGAAATTTTTCGCGTAAAGGAAAAAGTCCGATCCGCGGAAATTTTTAGTGGAATGGCAAAAAAAAAAAAAAAATTAATCCAGACTCTTAAAATACTGATGATCTAAGAGTTCTTGAGCAGTGTGTTACATAAGATTTATGTAACACCCGGTTGTCAAGTATTAGCACCGTAAAAAAAATATAATTTTTATAGGTCAGCCTACCCTTCACAGATCTTCACAGATCCCAAATCTTACTCCATCACATTTGTCTAATCACAACACCAAAGTAGCTGTTTATTAGGTACTAACATGTTTTGTTTAGGATATAATCATTAATCACTATTTATATTTTTAAACAATTATATAAAAAGAAACGGTTTAGAGAATATTGTTGCTTTGTTTTAAAAAGTTTAGAATGTAGTAAAACAATGTTTAACATGACAAACATATTTCTCTTATAAATTCAGAAATCAACTTAAAAAAACTATTGCTTACATTCGCGGAAATATTTGCACGATCAATATCTTTTATATATATAAAAAAAAACTCACGGGAGCTCTAAAATCGTCTAAATCATATTTATTTATTTTTCTAGAGCTCCGGTTTATTAATTCATAAAAATTAAAATTCCCTTATTTACATTCGAATTTGTAGGAATGTCAAAAATTATTAAAATCAATCCTATTTCAAATATAAAAAATTAACTTAAATTTTTCTTATTTACATTCAAATTTATGGGAAAGTCAATAAATATAAAATCAATCCTATTTCAAATTGGCTATTACATATAATTCATAAAAATTAAAAATTCCTTATTATATTCAAATTTATAGGAAAGTTAATAATTATTAAAATCAATCATACTTCAAATAAAAAAATTAACTGGAATTTTTCTTATTTACATTCAAATTTATGGGAAAGTCCAAAAATATAAAAAACAATCTTATTTCAAATATAATATAAACCATATCTTATCAATCATATTTATATTTATAAATACAAAGTATTTTAAGGTTTTCTATTATCTAACCTGATATTTGCATGTCCTTTCAGACCTTTTAATTTTAATAATCTTAAGCGATTTATTTGTTTCATTATGCATCTTACTTTGTTTGTGGTGTAATGCACTACATACGCGTCGGAAAAAAAAGATTCATGGATTCAAATCAGGTGATAGTAGACATTATGATGTCATTGCATATAATGACATTATTATTGCAGATAATGATGTTGTGTTGAGTTTGATAATCCATATTATTTATATATTTCAATTTTGATTTTAGCTATTGATTGTGCATGATTTACATTCATAAGCATTTACTCTTATGTGTTGAATTTTTTATTCTTAAGCTATTTATTTGTTTCATTATGCATCTAACTTTGTTTGTCGTGTAATGCAGTACATACGCGTCGGAAAAAAAGGATCCATGGATTCAAATCAGGTGATTATAAATATTATTATGTCATTGCATATAATAACATTATTATTGTAGATAATGATATTTTATGAGTTTGATTATCCATATTATCTATATATTTCAGTTTTGATTTTAGCTATTGAATGTGAATGATCTACATTCATACGCATTTACTCTTATATGTTGACTTTTTTTGATGAAATTTAGCTCTGCAAAAACGGATGGAACGTAATAAATTTGAGTGTATGTATATGTTTAGAGTTATTAGAAACACCGTTAATGGTTGTTGTAGGTTTGGTTTAACAAGTTTGATGTTGTATTGCTTTCGGTTTTTGTTACGTGAAGAAAAGATTTTGACTGAATTGAAAGTTTATTTTTGAGGTGTGTTTGGCAATGTTCATGTTTTCTTAGT
>PHNY01260158.1:1640-15116 GCA_003724115.2 Anethum foeniculum
AGTATAAGGAGGTGCAGGGCGGCGAAAACGGAGGGGCAGTGGTCTGTGATTCAGATTTCACTTTATAGAAACTAGGATTTTATATATACATACATAAAATGGACAAAAAAGATGAAAAATCAACTAATAATCGAACGATTGATGATAACGAAATGATTAATAACGATGTGAATCTATCATTATCTCATGAATCGAGGCGATTATTGAGATCTGGTGAAGAAACAGGCTTAAGCGAATATTTAATTTAGGCATATATTTTGTAGTAAAATTTGGTTGAAACATTTTTGTTAAATGTGTATATGTGCCGATAAAATAAGAAAATATTCTGCAAACTTTGAAATGCAAAACATGTGTTAAAAATGATTGGAGCGGATTAGTTTTACTAACATTTGAGTCATATTAATAATGGATTTCGGGAATTTTCTTAACATTATATATATGTATAAGCGCACTCTTTAAAATTTTACTTTTAAAGTGTGTAAATTAAATATTTATTATTTGATATTAATATAACATATAAGTTGAATCTGCACAATGTTATAAAGATATGATAGATAAGTGACTAACTCGATCAATAAATATAAAAATATATAATTTTATTTAATTTAAATTTTCTTTATAAATTTTAAGCTTAAATTTAAGTATAATACTATTACTATATTCATATACATACGAGAAGAGTTTTTTTTTTTACTTATTTTTTAAATATATATTGTCCATATTATCTTTTTGCGGTCATTGTGTCTCTGAATGAAACACATGTCTATCATGTTTTGTCACTCTTTTTCCTTTTTAAATTGTCTGGAGTATATAATTTAAAAATCATGCAATAATAACGCACACATATGTTGGATACGTGAATATTGTACATGCATGCTGAGAAATTGTGTCCTCACATCTCTTATAAGCCACAAACATGCATTTACTAGCTACGGGCTCTTCTACGCATTCAGGGAAGGGCGTGGCCTATTCATATGATGTATAGCACATTAATAACAACAGCAAACACGTATACAAGGAAATGTGACCAACGTACATGCATTTACGAAAAAATGCTCAGTTTTGACACGTATATCGGATATGATGTGCTAACCACTTGGAAATCTGGCTACGAAAGTACATTCATGACAAACGTTGGTGTAGTACTCATATCCTGGAGAGCCGTGTATGAGTATAGATAAGTTGTGGGTAGTAAGATGCTGGTAAAAACGTGTGAATGTGGAATGTAATTGATGTATACACGTTTATATCAAACGTACTCGGTGTAAATACACCCTCGAGAAGTATGGACGTATCACTTACGTATAGCTCTTAGTACTTCGTACTTCGACTGTGTATAAGAGAGAAAACACAAGTAAGTACAAGTTTTTAATTTTGAATTATGACACACATATGTGTTATATAGTATTGTTGAGTAAATAAGAATTATTTTTTAAAAGCAATATTTTTGATCGTGGATAATAAATATTTAATATAATTCTTCAAGTAATTTTGTATTAAATATAATAAATTTTTTTTTTGTATCTTAAAATAATTAATATTATCGTTTGGTGCGATTTTGGGTAATCGATATTTAATACAATTTCTTAAGTAATTATGTATTAAATATAATTAATATAGATTTTTGTAACTTAAAAATGATTAATATCATCATTCGGTGCGTAGCATGGGTAGAACGCTAGTTAAGAGTACGACAATTCATTTGTATTGTGCATTTTCATGTTTCGTGTATTTTAATGCCAAATACAAAACTAACATGTATTGGGTTCATGTCCGTGTACATTCGTGTATTGTTTTCTTGTAAAATTAAATATTAATATTAAACTAAATAATAAAAATAAAATTTTTGGGTAAAATTTGTAAAATATATTAAAAAAATATATTTATATCACATTTATGTATAACGTTATAAAGTTAAGTATTATTTTTAAAATAAATATGCATATAATTATTATATTTTTCATATTTTTTTTTCTAAATACATATTATTCGCATTACTATATTTTATTTTACATAACACATGTATTTTGGATGACAAATTTAATCAATTTTAAAAAATGAGAAGTGTTCTCTAGAGTTCTCCAATTAAGATGTTCTTCATAGAACCCAATCACTATATATATATATATATATATATATATTATAAATATTAATATTTAATGATAATATTTATTTATGTCGCATACTTCGTGTCGTGTATTCAAAGGGTAAACAAAAGAACAATACTAAATCTCGGTCGTCTACTTTCGTGTGGTGTACCCAAAATACAAATATGTACTTAAATTTCCGTATAATCTCTTGTTATGCACTTGGTGTTCGTGTCTTGTATCAAATTATCAGTAGTTTGAATAGACTAAATATGTGATTTTTAATAAATATTATTATTTTTACAAATATACTGTCATCAATCTTCAATCATGACCGTCACCTATTATTTAATCTAAACGACAGAAATCTAGATTGAACTATGACAATTATTTCCACCATCATCAAAGTATGAGAAGGAAGATAGAAGGAAGATGCATCATGCAAGCAAAGGAGGACACTGTGACACCAACGCCACCATCATTCCCGTAACCAACAAAAAGCATAATAACAACAAACATTAATTAATAATAAACAAATTTAAAATCATAGCCGTATATTCATAAAGCCGCCTAGTAGTGGAAAATAATTCATAAAAAATAACAAAAAGTAAAAATACCTAATAAAAGCTATAAAAAAAAACAATAGAAACCAAACTATATATGATAAAAATGACAAAGCCACCACTAGTGAATAATTAATTAGATTTCATTTCAATTCCTAAAATTATAAAAAAGAGTTCAAACTTTTTGTAATTAAAAATTGCAAATTGCATATACTCTACAAGAACCAAACTTGTATATACGAAATTCTTAATATCTACGTAACTCCACACCCTATTTTTATACACACAACTATATATACAGTCTCCTTCCCCTGCCTCCTGACATAACAAACCAACCAACCAAGAACCAGAATACAGAGAGAGTTTTCTCGCCGAGAAAGAGAGAGAGAGGAGAGAGAGGGAAGAAAAGGGTAGTTAACTATCTATGCAACCGACGCAAAGAATTGCGATTGGTTTGGATAGATTAAAAATAATAATCTTTTATCAAATCTGTTTAGATTATGAGAGACTTTGAGAAATTACCTTGTTCTTCTAATGTTAGCCGCCTTATTGCCGGCCTTCTCCTCTTTCTTCTTTATCATTCTTTTCAATTGATCTCTAATTTCTTGATTCCTATACACCCTTTGATCTCGTATTGATTTTGATATCATTTTCTTGAATTTTTGAGGCCAGCCCGTCTTTAAAGTTTTGATCTTTTTGTGTTCTAATCTAATTTTTAGAGCTAGTTTCTTGGGATTGTTTTGTAATGGAGCTTAAGGATTCGATTTCAGACACTAATTTACTTGATGGTATGTTATGTTCTCTCTTTTTTCCTTATTGTGTGTGTGTGTGTATATATTGGATAGCTTGTGAAATGCTATGTTTTGTTTCATTTTATATGATTTTTTTTTTTGTATCAAAATGGTGAGATGTGTGAAATGAGAGATGGGATTTTCATAAAAATGTGGTAGTGAAACTATTATTTAAGTCTTTTTATATTAGTTTATAGTTAGGTGATAATATGGTTTTTTGTTTTAATTTAGTTTGTGTGTGGACTGTGGAGTACTGTATTTGATGATGGGAAAGGGTGGATATTTGTTGTTACAGTGGTTCTTGTGTTTTGATTGATGTGATTTGGTTGCACAATTTTAGTATATACATCAAGAGGTAGCCAAAGACAGAAGATTAGAATATAAATGAGTGACAATATGTGAGAGTAAGTTTAAGAAATTAACTGTGTCTGCGTGTGATTTGTGTGTTTGGGAAAAGTTTAATCCTTTTTGTATGATATGGCAATTGAGGGTAATTTATTTTTTTGTAATATACAGGTAGTTTCTCTTCTCATTTTGAAAGACATTGTAGCTCACATCCTTCAGTCATAGTCATTGGAGGAGGTATATCTGGTATTGCTGCGGCACGGGTCCTCCAAAATGCATCTTATAAGGTATCTTCATTTTTCTGATTTTTTGCCATAGGTACTATATTGGATCGATCAGTGTGGTAGTAAAGGACTAATAGTGATAGGTTTTGTCTGGATGGCGTAAGCTTCTCCTTTTACATGTTATTGATCAGTGGTTTCTGTCTTGGTTAGGTGATGTTATTGGAATCACGAGATAGAATTGGTGGACGCATTCATACTGATTACACATTTGGCTGCCCAGTTGACATGGGAGCTTCTTGGTAAGTGATAATTCTTTTATTAATCTCGTCTATCTTTGCCAGATTCCTGTAAGTTTTAAGCATAGTTAGCTTAACTTCGAAACATTCTTGGCTCATTTCTATTTTCTTTCAGGCTGCATGGTGTATGCAACGAGAATCCTCTGGCACCACTCATACGTCGGTTAGGGCTTACATTATACAGGACAAGTGGGGATAACTCTGTTCTCTATGACCATGATTTGGAAAGGTAGTCAGTATTCTATACTGATAAGTGTTATTTTTACCAGGTTGATCAGTATACTTCTTATACTATATAGTTTAATTCTGTATTACAACACTCTGGAGACTGGAGAGAGATAAAAAAGGTATATAATCTCTCATAGCCAGAATTGGATCAACTAACTTCTGCAAAAAGGGATAAGAAAAAAGAAATAGGAGTTGGTTCTTATGGCCAGTGATGTGTCTTGTATATTAAATGTTTATGCACATGACCCTCCTGTCTATTTCTCTGAAATTATATTGAGGATATAAATTTGATCCCTTTTCAGCTATACTATTTTTACTATGGACGGTCGTAAGATTCCCCAACAAATTGTGATTGAAGTAGGAGAAGCCTTTAAGAAAATCCTCAAGGAGGTATTTCTTCCGCCCTTGAAGTTCTGTATTATATGTGTGTATATGTTTTTTTGTTCTGGATAGGCTTGTTATTGATTAATCTGCTCTATATTGTAGACTGAAACTGTGCGAGACGAGAACACTAATGACATGTCAGTTTCTCAAGCAATATCAATTGTGCTTGACAGGCATCCTGAACTGAGGTATATAAATTGATCATCATTAGGCTCGTGGATGTAAATTTACTTTTCACAATTTATGGTTCTGAATAAGCGTTCTGTTTTTCATGAACATTTATCTATCCTGTGCAGACAAGAAGGTATTGCCCACGAAGTTTTGCAGTGGTACATATGCAGGATGGAAGCTTGGTTTGCTGCAGACGCTGATATGATATCTCTAAGGAACTGGGACGAGGCAAGTTAAATGTTTAAACTTACATAATATAGAATTTAATTCTCCGCACACAAAATGAAGTGAATTCACTTTGATTCTTTTATTGAGCTTTAGTACCAAAAATGAATATGATCTTTCTGAGAAAAGAGAAAAGTATTTATTCTATATGCACCACTGGTGTAATAATGTAGTCCATCTTTTGCTACCGAAAAGGTGAGAAGTAACAATTACACAAGTTTTTGTATAAAAAAAATGTTTTGTAAGCTCATTTTGGTTATGAGATCTGAGTAATAGAATAAATGAGAACTTTATCATCATAGTGAATTTAACTACTGTTATTTAACTAATGCTTACATAATAGTGATTTTCCTTAATAAACAGGAACATGTACTATCCGGTGGTCATGGACTTATGGTGCAAGGCTATCATCCTGTGATTAAGGCTCTCTCGAAAGATATCGATATACGTTTAAATCACCGGTATGCTTTCACTATCTCTTGCTGAAAATAAACTTGCTGATTAATAAAATAATGACAAGTCGTGGCCTGTATACCATATGCTACCTTCTTTCTTTTGCCAAGACCCGTAGGCTACTTTCCTTTAGCACGTTATGTGAATCCATTGAGATACATATACCGGAAATATCTCATTATTACCTTGATAAATAAAACATATAACAGACGGGTAAACTCCATGGTGCTTCAACTGCTGGGAAAATACTAGTAGCTAGTGAAGTAAAGCAGCTTACGTCTATAAATGTTAAAAGTAAAATGCTAGATGCACTAAATTTAATATTGAATATACAACATGCCTTACAAGTGTAATCTTTGGATGGTCCTAACTTTCAAAATATTATTAACCGGATAAGATCGTTAGAGACTTCGTATGTTATGCTTGGTGGCTGGTGCGATGGTCTAGTGTCTACTTGCTATCCACTAGGTCATGGGTTTGAAGTTCAACCCTGGAATCAGCCTCTTTATGAATAATGAGGATAAGGCTGCTTACATAGGGACCTTACAGACCATGGTGATGTGGGACTTATTGAGACATTTTAAAGTTCAATTATTTGCTACTAAACAGGCTGCTTTGAAGTTGCAACCTGCAATTTACAGTTTATGAAATATATTACCAATGACATTGGTCGCACAATAGTGACAACGGTTTACATACATCTTATAGCCAATTCTAAAATTAACACTGTTTCTGTATTTTTGTTGGGGAAAATACTTTAAAGCTAATACTTTATTGTTATTACAAGGGTTTCAAAAATTTCAAATGGACCTGGTGAGATGAAAGTTACAGTGGAAGATGGGAGGAGTTTTGTTGCAGATGCTGTCATTTTAACAGTACCCATCGGGGTTCTTAAAGCTAACTTAATTAAGTTTGAACCGAGATTGCCTGAGTGGAAGGTTGATGCAATATCAGATCTTGGCGTGGGGAATGAAAATAAGATTGCATTACAGTTTGATACTGTCTTTTGGCCAAATGTTGAACTGATAGGTGTAGCTGCTCCTACTTCTTATGCTTGTGGGTATTTTCTTAATCTTCACAAAGCAACAGGACATCCCGTCCTCGTCTATATGGCTGCTGGAAGGTTTGCGTATGACCTTGAGAAGTTATCTGATGAGGCTGCAGCCAATTTTGTCATGTTGCAGCTTAAGAAAATGTTCCCTGATGCTACTGAGCCTGTAAGTTTTAATTATTTGACTGCAACGATGCTATGTTATAATTGCCAGTGGTAATTTTTTTAAAATGTTTGAAACTTTCGAACTGAATATAAAACTCGCTATGGAATGGTTAGTATGCTTCATTTCACCATCTATTATTAATAATTAAACCAGAACACATTCTAATGTACTTGGAGAACTGACCTGCATATTTTTTCATGCATGACACGACAGTAATTTTACGTATTAAATGACAGTAAGAAAGAATCCGAGAGACACCAAAGAAATAGATTATTATAAGTATCTTCTACCTTTTTAAATATATGAAGGTGATCATGGTTACTTTTGATAGCCTAGTAGATGTGTTGATACAGTTAAGAGAGCAATCAGGACTAATAGTGTGGAAATTCCTAAACATCACCTATGTGTTTCTATGTACAGGTTCAGTACCTTGTTTCGCATTGGGGAACGGACCCAAATTCACTTGGATGTTACTCCTATGATCTTGTTGCGAAGCCAACTGATGTATATGAGAGGCTTCGAGCACCTTTAGGTAGTCTTTTCTTTGCAGGTGAAGCTGTTAGCATGGAGAACCAGGGATCTGTCCACGGAGCCTACTCATCTGGAGTCCTGGCTGCGGATAATTGCAAAAGGCATTTAAATGAAAAACTTGGCAGCTGGGAAAAAATGCAGTTTGTTTCCTTTAGAGAAGAATTCATCGAGGCAACGATTCCTCTTCAGATATCAAGAATGTGATCTACTAGTTTAACGGGCATAGAAGTTGTTCCGTAATTTCTTTTTTCATTTTTATGGGAAAACTCCCTCAAATTTTCCAGTCTTGCGACTTTGTGAAATGTTGGTGTAATCAAATCAGACTGCATTTCTCATCCAATGAATAGCAGCATCTTTTTTCTCTCACATATGTTTGTTTGCAATGTTTATTTTCTGATCATAGTAAACTTTCATGCACTATAATTTTGTCTACGACTAATGTTAGGACTTGGCTTTTTTAAAAAATAAATGCATTTTTTAGGAAATCAGTATTTTAACACAAATTAAAATAGAAGTACGAGGTCAACATTCTATAAAAGCTAATTTAAAAACGATTATTCTTTTGAATTAATCATTTGAAGAAAGTATCAAACGCTATTATTATAAATGCTTTGAAATTAAAAATTCTATATTTAGGATTGTTCCAGTCTTCCAGAGTCTCACAATCTCGCAATTCCTCTGTTTATTTTATTTACACACATGTTTAGGTGTTTTTGATTTCATAATAAAAACTATTCTATTTTATTAATTTGTTTGTAAATTAAAATTTGAATTGTATATTTTAATTCATAAAAAAATTAAAAACAATATACACTTTAGCTATACAGTCAAAAGAAAAAAAAAATACAGAAAGTAATATATCTTTTGAAAATTTAAAATCATTTCAATCAAACTGATATTGATTTACAATATTATCCTTACCATAAATATGATACATACACGATATATTTAACTTCAAAAATGACCTAATCAACTTTGTTTATAAAAGTTATATATTCAATTTATAAAAAAATTAAATAAATTGATCCCAAAATTTCTATAATTCAACCGTTATGCATCCTGAAATGTAGACCAAATATTTATCGAAGGTATACAATAATGACTATTACCAAAAAAAAAAAAAAAATTGACGTCAAAATCGAAATTATTACCAACTTCACAATCTGTTTAATAAATCACAATCCTTAGCAAACTCTTGATTAGAAATGTTCAAAAAATTCTAAACATGAAATTCGATTCGAACTAAAAACAGCATGAAAAGACCCGATAGTAAGAATGTCAGGTTCAGTTTGACCCAGCTCGTGTGCCTTAATCATGCCTTCCTTTTTCTTGAAAATCCGGTCAGGTGCTAAATTCAAAAAATTCGGATAAAATCCCGGATAAAAGTTCGATACGATCTTGATAAAATTTGAGGCTTTTTAAAAAGCCCCGATAAAAATCTAATTTTTCATATAAAATTTAAAAATATAGAATAGATTTAATAAATTTTAAACACAATATTGTACAATTGAAGCAATTAAAGTATATTTGGTTGATTTGTTACGGTAAATAACAACTGTTAAAACTTTAAGTTAAAGAACAGTTCAATATAATATTTAAGAGTGAGAACTGTTGAATATAATATAAAAAAAAATTAATAAAATATAAATTTAATATTTAATATATAAATAAAAATGACTCAAATAGAAGTCCTGACTTGTTTTAAATTACGGACCTAAAATGAATCTCATATTTTAAAAGACGTCCAGCCTAATTCGTTTCTAAACTAACGGTGCTTTTTAAAATGGGATAAAATCTTGCCCAATAAGTTTTGTGTGCACACGAATACACCCGCATTTCGAAAACAAAATCAACATACCCCAAATATAAAGCCCATAAAACTGAAGCCCAGAACAGCAGATTGAAGATCCACAAGCCCATCTATTGTCACCATCCACACTTTCAGTCTTTCATACACACATTCACTCCACAGACCACGAGTTCAAACAAACACAAAACAAACCCCAATGGAGCGCGCAAACAACAAACGCCGCCGTGACGCCACCGAACTCACCGCCGACTACAAAACCTCCCCATTTCCGGCAACAAACGCCACCACCGCCGTCGATCTCTCCCTCCTCGAAGCCGTCGAAAAGTCCCAAACCTCAATTCAAGTCCTCGACATCAAAACCCTAAAACGTCTCGTACTCGCTTTCGAACGCAAGCTCCGCGACAATATCGCCGCGCGCCTCAAATACCCCGACACTCCCGAGAAATTCGCTGATTCGGAGCTGGAGCTCCACGATGAGATCGAAAAGCTCAAAATCCTAGCTGGAGGCCCTGAATTGTACCCCGAGTTAGTTAATTTGAACGCAATTCCTTCGATACTGTCGTTGCTTAATCACGATAACACCGATATAGCTCTCGATGTTGTAGGATTAATTCAGGACTTAACTGATGAGGATGTGTTAGAGGATAATGATGAGAATGCTCAGGTTTTAGTTGATTGTTTAATTGAGAATAATGTGCTTGAGTTGTTGGTTCAGAATTTGTTACGGTTGAATGAGAGCGATAGTGATGAGATGGCAGGCGCGTATAATACGCTTGCTACGATTGAGAATTTGATTGAGGTTAGGCCTGCTGTGGCGGAAATGGTGTGTGAGAGGACTAAGTTGTTGAGGTGGTTGTTAGGGAAGATTAAGGTGAGGGAGTTTGATGGGAATAAGCAGTATGCATCGGAGATTTTGGCGATTCTGTTGCAGACGAGTGAGGGGAATCAAAAGCGGTTAGCGGGATTGAATGGAGTAGATGTTGTGTTGCAGGCAGTGGCAGTGTACAAGTCGAAGGATCCGAAGAGTTCGGATGAGGAGGAGATGGTGGAGAATTTGTTTGACTGTTTGTGTTGTTTGTTGATGCCGATGGAGAATAAGGAGAAGTTTTTGAGAGCGGAAGGGGTTGAGTTGATGATTATTATTATGAATCAGAAGAAGTTGTGTTATGATTCCGCGATTAGGGCGCTTGATTTTGCTATGACTAATTATTCTCCGGCTTGTGAGCGGTTTGTGGATGTTATGGGGTTAAAGACTGCTTTCCCGGCTTTTATGGGTAAGGCAAGTCCAATTCACCCCTTCACTTTACTTTGTATTGTTATTTGTGTTGTTTTTAATTCATGTAGGGACAATGGATTGTATATAGATTGTTTCTTAATACTTTTGTACACATTGGAAGTTGATGATTACGCCTTATCTTGTAATTGTCTTAAGGCTATGTTCTTGCTATTTAGTATGGATCTACTACTTTATTTGCTTAAAAATTTGTCAGTGTCATTGGCTTGCACTTAACATCTTGCTGCCAGTTCCAGGGTTAGATTGATAATATATCTAGTTTTAATTATGTTTATGTATTTTGGTTGTTATTTTTTAAATCAACAATGCAGAGGAGCAGTAGCAGTTTAAAATGCAAACTGTATATCAATTTTGTTCTGGAAATGTTTTTTGCTTTGCATATGTGAAGTCCTGTTATGAAGGAGAATTTTGAAGGAGAATTTTAGCGGTATACTGTTGGTATATATGTCGCGAATTGTTAATTATTTTAAAAGATTTAGCAGGGAAAGTAGTAGTTGTAATGAGTATTTTTTAATTCACAATGTGATCCCATTACCATAACTTGCCCTACCTGCCGTTGCTGAATGTCATCCATATTATGTGTATATTTTCCTTATTTTTTAATGCGTTTCTTTTCCTTTTTGATCTTTTGTATTCCTTTTGCTTTCTTGGACATCTAATCTCTTTGTTTTGTTTCACAATTTCATGCACTTTCTTTCTCTTGCTTTCCTTTATTCCTTTTATTTACTTTATTCTTCTCTTCCTCACTGATTTATACTTTCAAGTTATGGCATACTCATCTCATAATTACTTATGATATATTTGGTTGACATCTCACTTCATTGTAAAGTGAAATTGCGAAGCTCATTTTCTTCAAAGTTAAATTGATACAACATTTCTATGGATATGCATGTGTAAGAGCATATGCACCCGTTGGGAGCATCAATTCATCAATTTGTCAATGAATCAATGGAGTTGGTTACTATTTAAAGTAAATCAACTTTTTTTTCTTAGTTTTTATACACCCATGAAACTCCATCAATTCATTGATTACTATTCATCAAATAAATAATTATATAATATTAGCTAATTTATTTAATAATGTAGATTAAATATCATATATTTAACTTCGGCTCTATTATTTAATGGTGTATTGAACACATAGCTTAGTTGATTATCTTTAAATTTTTTTTTGTGAATAAAATTTAAGATTCATTATATGATTATATGATTGAAAAAAATTATAAAAAAATATATCATTGAAAAACTTATTTAGTCTATTTTAAAATGTAAGTTTCAGTTTTTTAAAATAATCGATAGATAAATTATAATATTTGGTCAAAAAAATAGTCAATTTGACTTTTAGAAAATAAAAATAGACATGTAATTAGGGAAAGGGGGAGTAAAAAAGCTGGTTGAGTACAAAAAAGGTAAAAATAAATGGGACCTACACGATCGCCGGCCGTTGGCTACTCCTTTGATTTTTAATGGTCACATTAATGAATCAAAGGAGCATCAACTTTTGATACCTTCAATTTGCTAGCACTGCATGTCATTTTTCCATGACTCAATCAAAAAAGCTGCTGAATCCCTTAAATTATAGCTCCGGTGCATATGCTCTTAGATGGGATTACATGAATCTGTCTTATCTTTTAGTGCATGCATTGCTTAAATGCTAAATCGTTCTCACTTTTCAGTTGTCACTTGCTACTACAGGTTCCAACCAACAAGAACAAGAAAAAACGAAACAAAGAAGAACTGGAAGAGCGCCTTATTTCACTAGTTGCATCTTTATTTGGTAATACAACTAAATTTCAGTATCTTCAATTCTCATGACAACTATTTTTATGCAAATATTTGTTGCTTTCTCCCGAACCTTGCAAAGATGGGTAGTGTTGTCCCATAATAAGTATCGGAACCTAGGAAGCACAGACTCGGATACGTCGACACGGGATTTGCCAATCATCGAAGAGTCTTGGATACGGGACTCGGAAAATTTAATAATAAATAAATATATAAATAGATATATAATATATATTCATGATAAGATTTGTATATGTAAAATGCTTAACATTTTTAATCATAAATCAAAAGGTCATAACAAGTCATGAAAGTTTAATTTTTCAAAATAAGTTGAAAACTTATAAAAGCCCAGTTAACATTCTTCTCATCTTGTGGAAAAAGAAAAGACTCCAGTTTTGGTTCAAGTAAGTGGAGTATGTATACAGAGGGGTTTCAGTTTGTAGGTATATATAAAAGAAGTGTGTATAAATAGTGTCTGTCTTTAAAATTGGGTTTAATAGATAATAGGTTGGGTTTTTTCTAGTTGGGCTGGGTTTTTTCTACTTGGGCCGAGTCGGAGACGAGTCGCCGCCGAGTCGGAGACTTTGTTTGATTATTGCTTTTCAATTCTTGTCCTACATCACGAGTCGCACCCGAGTCGGTGGCGAGTCCAGTGCTGTTTTCATGCCGACTCTCCACCTGGCAATTCCGATACACACTCAGCCGAGTCGGGCGAGTCGGACTCGCATACGGCAGCCAAAATGAAGAGTCCGTGCTTCCTAGATCAGAACTATATCATATAGGTAATAAGTTTTTTACTATACATTTAAGATTAGCTTCTATCTACCACTTAACAATTAATTATATAGCGTCCGTTTGGGAAATCTTAAAATAAGTAACTTATGACTTAAAATGAATAAGTGACTTATAAGTGGTAAGTTGATAAGTTATGTAAGTGTTTGGTATATTTCAGAATTTTTTTTTACTTAAATGAACTAAAATAAATAATTTTTAAATATAATTATCTTGATTCGTGAATTTAAGTTAGATTAACATTTGAAAACATATATTTTAAAATTAAAGTTAATAAAAAAGC
>PHNY01260214.1:0-10070 GCA_003724115.2 Anethum foeniculum
CTCTTTCTTTTTTCTTTTTTTTGAGTTAATACATTCTTTAATATTTTCTTTAAAATATTTTACGGATCAATTTTATAATTTAGACAAAAAATTATAAATAAATCTATACTATATATCGAATATTACACCTGACTTTCCTGTTTCCCAATCGATGTGGGTTTAGGTTTTAAGTTAAACTGTTAATTTACCTTTCTTAACAATACAATTTACGGTCTCATCCGTTTTTTTTTCTTTTCTGAGTTAATATATTCTTTAATATTTTCTTTAAAATATTTTACGGATCAATTTTATAATTTAGACAAAAAATTATAAATAAATATTAATAATACGAGTTAACCGAGAATTAATACATTCTAAAAAATGTTATATTAATAAAAATTAATAAAGATTTTCTCCTAAATAATTGAAGGAAACTGTTTCTCCTATTCGAATATGGAAAGAATATAGCTTGACTTCGCTGTTCCTAACAATTACGATTACGATTTCTCCGAACCCTAGTCTTCTGAACGATTACGATTACGATTAAGATTTGAATTGTGTATACAGTATCAACTATCGAATAGGGAAAGTATATATATATATATATATATATATATATATATATTTATGCTTCGAATTCCCTTTTCCTAATCACCGTGGGTTTTGGACCTTTGGTTTTAAAGATTTTATCTTTTGACTTTCCTTTTCCTAATTGACGTGAGTTTTGGTTTTAAAAAGTTTATTACTACAAGTCAAATTAAGAAATTATTTAATAGCGTTGAATTGAATGAAATAAAATAACACATTCATTAAGCAGAGTCTGTCGATATGACAGTTTTTTCTCTCTATCAACATTGACAGTTTTCTTTTATATTGTTTATGTCATTTAGTTCAAATACATCTTATACGTCAAAGATTTGATAGACTTAATATATTCTATAAGCATTATTGTGTTCTGGAATTAAGAGGTCGATATGGCAAGGCAACAAAAATCGTTGGAGGATTTGTATGCAGGATTGGTTATTGATGAAGAAGATGAAGGGGGGATAGTAGTGGCAAATACGGAGATAGTAGCACAGAAGCAAACATATGTGTTGATTGGAAAGTTTCTAACAGAAAAGAATATAAACTTTCATGCTATGCAAAATGTAATGGCTACGTTATGGAGGCCAAAAGAGGGCATGAAGGTGCATGATATTAGAGGGATGAGATATTCGTTTGTGTTCTTTCATAAAATGGATGTGCAAAAAGTCATTCATGGTGGGCCTTGGTCATTTGAACAAGCCACTCTAGTTTTACATCAATTAGCAGATGGAGAGGATCCAAATAGGGTTCAACTACAGGATGTGGAAATGTGGGTGCAAGTATACGACATACCAAGGGGCTTGTTATCTGAGAATATACTGAAAAATGTTGGAACATCAATAAGGAGTTTTGTACGTGTGGATGCAAACACATCCGATGGTATCTGGAAGCCTTTTGTGCGTATTAGAGTACTACTAAATGTGGAGAAACCATTGAAAAGGAGAATAAAAATCAAACGTGAAGGAAATAGCTGGAGTTGGATCAATTTTAAATAAGAAAGGTTAGGTACATTCTGTTTTGTTTGTGGTATTCTGGGACACTCGGAGAGAGATTGCAGTATAATCTATGAAAACCCGGACAAAGTCATTGAGAAAGCCTATGGTGTCTGGCTGCGTGCCCCGACGAGGAATGCTGCAAAGTTAAATTTTGAAAATCAAGAGAACGTGCCTTTAAACTTGCAACTGGCGGGTCCTGGACGTCAGGCCCGTCTAATATTATGAGTCTTATTGCATGGAACTGTCGTCGGCTGGCCAACCCACGAACAGTTAGAATGTTAAAAGAATAAATAATTGTTATAGGCCCAGTATTATTTTTTTAAGTGAGACGATGAGTAAGAAGGATATAGTGGAAAAAGTTAAAAAAAACAGATAGGTTTTGTTGGGAGTTTTGTTGTCGATGTACAGGGACATGGAGGAGGTCTGGTATTGTTATGGAAAAATGAAGGAAATATTACAATAAGAAAATGCAGCAAAAATTTCATTGATTTTGAGGTAGTGCATGAGCAAATGGGTAGATGGCGTTATACAGGTTACTATGGATTCCCAGAGCGAGATAGGAGAACTGAGGCATGGACTATGCTTCGTTAGTTGGCTTCAAAGCCTGTATTACCATGGTGCATAATTGGTGATTTTAACGACCTAATGACAGCTGATGAAAAGAATGGAGACCAGTGTCATCCTCGTGCGTTGTTAAATGGTTTCTCAGAAGTGATAAGTGACTGTGGATTAATTGCCTTGGGTTATAAAGGGGATAAGTTTACCTGGGAACGGTTTAGAGGAACGGATAAGTGGGTGCTTGAAAGACTGGACAGGGGTTTTGCGAGTAAAAAATGGATTGAATTGTTTCCAAATACAGAGGTTAGAGTGCATGAAGTTTCTACATTAGATCATATGCCGCTATGTCTCTAGTGATACAAACAAGTGTATATGCCTTGTGGTAAGAGATTTCGATTCGAGAACATGTGGATTCAAGAAAAGGAGTTTAGAAATATTGTGCAAGACTGTTGGAGTGAAGAGGGAACAAGTGATCTTTTGAGCAAGTTAGCGAGTTGTTGCCTGAAATTAGAAGAATGGGGCGGTGGTTTGATAAAATCATTGAAACTTAAGTTGGGCTATTATCGCAAGGAAATGCAAAGACTAAAATTCAGGAGGGATGCAAGTAGAGTTCGAGTGTATAATGATGCGAAGTGAAATTACATGAGGTTACTTGAAAAACAGGAAATTTTCTAGCGCCAAAGAGCCAAACAATTTTGGCTCAAGGATGGAGGCAATAATACGAGGTTCTATCATAAGTTCGCTTCTGTGAGAAAGGAACACAACAGAGTTAAGAGATTAAAGGATGTGAATGGGGTGTGGCAAGATACTGAGACACAAATTCAGAGCATTATTGTCAATTACTTTGAGAATATCTTTTTGGCAACTGAGACAGGAGATCAAATGTCAGATAGGATCAGCTTCAAAAGGATAACAGAGGAGCAAGGTCAAGAACTGGTAAAAGAAGTAACGGAGGAGGAAATTCGAGCAGCGGTTTTTTCTATGTGCCCTGATAAGTCACCAGAAATAGATGGACTTAACCCATGTTTCTTTCAGACCTATTGGAATGTGGTGGGTAAAGATGTGTTTGGTTTCTGCAAAAAAAATTTAGAGCATGGTGAATTGCCCGATGGAGTGAATAGAACTCTTGTGTGTTTGATTCCAAAAATAAAGCACCCAAAACAAGTATCTGATTTGCGCCCTATATCATTTTGTAATGTTTTGATGCGCATTTTGTCAAAAGTGATAGCGAATAGACTGAAACCATGTTTGGGGTCGATCATTTCAAGCAATCAATCTGCATTTATAGAGGGACGTCTACTCACGGATAACGCGTTACTTGCGTTTGAAATAAATCACCATATCCACATGAAAACTCAAGGAAATGATGGAGTGGCAGGTTTAAAAATTGATATATCTAAGGCGTATGATCGTTTGGAGTGGAAGTATATAGAGTTGATGTTAGAAAATTTTAGTATTCCTCAGATTTGGATTTGTCGAGTTATGCAACTAGTTAAAATAGTTTCTTACAGTTTTGTGAGGGATGGAAAAGCATTTGGAGAGGTATATCCATCTCGTGGTACTAGACAGGGAGATCCCATCTCCCCGTATTTGTACATTATGTGTGCTGAAGGACTGATAGGATTGCTGCATCAATACGAGGAAAGTAATTTGATACATGGTTGCAGGGTGGCTCGTGGTGCTCCCAGGATAACACATCTGCTATTTGCAGATGACTGTTATTTGTTTTTTAAAGCGAAGTATACGGAAGCACAAAGTATTGGGACTATTCTACGAAAGTATGAGAGTTTATCTAGGCAAATGATTAATTATGCTAAATCTGATATAGTTTTTAGTCCTAATACCTGTGTGGGAGAGCGAGGAAGAATATGTGAGTTGTTGGGAGTTAACGAAAAGGAGATGCCATGAAAGTATTTAGGGATGCCGATGTACGTTGGTAAAGGCAAGAAAGAGGCGTTTGGATTTATCAGTGATAAGGTCCAAGGTAAACTGCAAGCATGGTGTAATAAAGAATTATCTAAGGCTGGAAAGTTGACACTGATTAAAACGGCGACACAGACTATTCTAAACTTCTGGATGAGTCTATTTCTAATTCCTGATTCAATTTGTGAAGAGATTGAGAGGAAAATGAATGCATTCTTATGGGGTGGAGGGGCTACTGCTAGAAAGGTGAAGTGGATTACATGGAAGCGTTTATGTGTGCCAAAAGAGTTTGGAGGTCTGGGGTTGAAAGAATTGAAGAAATTTAATATGGCTATGTTGGCAAAACAGGGATGGAGGCTCCTTATAGAAGCAAATATGTTAGTCAGTGCAGTTATGAAAGCTAAGTACTATTCAAAAACGAGTTTACTGAATGCAGATTTGGGGAATAATCCAAGCTATGTTTGGCGGGGAATTTTTGCATCTTTAGAAGCAGTTAGAACTGGCGCACGTCGAAAAATTGGAAATGGAGGAGATACAATGGTGTGGCGTGATCCTTGGTTGCCGGATATAGAAAATGGATGTGTGAGGACAAGTGAGTATGTACAACTGGCCAATAGTAAAGTAAGTAGTTTAATGAAGATTGGGGAGAGAGAATGAGATACTGAGGTGATAGAAGACTTGTTGGAGGTAAGAGATAGTGATTTAATTTAACGAATTCCTTTATCTCTGCAACATTCAACTGATTCCTTGTTTTGGATTTTGGATGACAAAGGGGAGTTTACGGTAAAAAGTTGTTATAGAAGTATGCAAGGGGAATGTTTAGACGATCATTCGAGGCTGTGGAAAAAGATTTGGGGTTTGAAGCTTCCCAGTAAGGTAGTAAATCTAGTCTGGAGACTCTGTAAAGGTTGTCTTCCTACTAATGCAGCATTGAGTATGAGACATGTGAGTATAGAGATTGCATGTCCGTGGTGTCATCGTGAAGTAGAAACAGGTAACCATGTTATGTTCTTATGTAAGTTTGCCCAAACGTTGTGGAAGGCAATGGGCATGGACAAGCTAGTGAAGTGTACTGTGTATGAGAATCCAATTATAGTATTTGAAAGAATATTTCAAAATGGTACAAAGGAACAGTGTGGTGAAATTGTCATGCTATGTTGGAGTCTATGGCATCGTAGAAACAGGTGGGTCTGGGATCATGTCAATGGTTCAGTTTTTGGTGTAAGAAATACTGCTAGTCATTTATTTCAAGAATGGAGGGAAGCACAGACGAAGGAGGTTAGTAGAAGAACTAGAGGAGAGCTTGCTGATCGTGTGTGGTCTTCCCTGTCTACTGGATGGTTGAAAGTAAATGTCGATGCAGCTGTGTTTCTTAATGGTGCAATTGGAGTGGGAGCTGTGGTTCGGGATCATCATGGAAAGTTTGTAGCAGCTCGTTGTATGAAGATAAAAGGTGCTTGGAAACCTTGTGAGGCTGAGGCAATTGGCCTGAAGGAAGCACTATCTTGGATCATCGCTCGAGGGTATCATCACTGTGAATTTGAAACGGACTGTTATGTCTTGGCTGATGCTTGTAATGGGAGTCCAGGAAGAGCTATATTTGGTACTATTGTGTCGGATTGTCTTCAATTAAGTAAGCACATTAATCCAGTGCTAGTTAGGTTTGCTTATCGTTCTGCGAATATGGTAGCTCATGTGCTAGCACAAGCTACATGTTCTATGACAGACGTAGGGGAGTGGTATGTCACTCCGCCTAGTTTCCTTGATCGTGTGATGCAGTTGGATATGATTTATTAATGCAAGTTCGATTTTATTCAAAAAAAAAAGAAATTATTTACTTTACAATTCGTTTTTCTTGGGGTTAATATATTTTAAAAGTGCAATATATTAATAAAAATTATAATTTTTTTGTTTTTTATAATATAATTTGAATTTTTAATTCAAATAATTGAAAGAAACTGTTTCCCCATTCGGCATTCGCAGCGGCGCTATTATATTTTCTTTAAAATATTTTACGGATCAATTTTATAATTTAGACAAAAAATTATAAATAAATATTAATAATACGAGTTAACCGAGAAAAATATCAATTTTCCACGTAACTTTGCTTATTCTGATTCACGTGTGATTCTATTTTAAAAAATATACGAGTTAACCAAGAAAATAAGTCACTTTTTATTTTGATTCATAAATCTTAGTATATGGTACATTCTTTTTCTTTCTTTTTTTTCTAGAGTTAATGAAAATTATAATATTCATTTTAGGAAGTGTAATTTGGATCCTTAGTTTAAATATTACGCATATATAAAAATATATTGTATAAATTATCTATTTATAAAAATATATTGTAAATTTCATCCAACATATTTATAAAAAATATCAATGCCACTTATTTTTAGTGAGTGTACTTTGAAAGGGGTTAAATGGCTAAAACATAATTAAACTCCACTCCAACTTGCAACTGAATCATTAAACTCAAAAAACTTGTATTTTGATCATTAAACTAATAACAACTTGCATTCGAATCACTGAACATAAAAAAAGTTACACGACCGTTAACTGTTGTTGACCTTAAACAGAAGTCTGTTAAAATTTGGCAAATAGGCTCCAAATCAGCACCAAATCAACTCCAACTCAGCTATCAGCCTATCTGTTTTAGAGAATATATGAATCAACCGAGAAAATAAGTCACTTTTTGTTTTGATTCAAAAATCTTAATGTATGGTACATTCTTTTTCTTCTTTTTTTTTTCTAGAGTTAATGAAAGTTATAACATTCATTTTAGCAAGTGTAATTTGGATCTTCAGTTTAAATATTACGCATATATAAAAATATATTGTATAAATTATCTATTAATAAAAATTTATTGTAAATTTCATCCAACATATTTATAAAAAATATCAATGCCACTTATTTTTAGTGAGTGTAATTTGAATGTTGAAGTGATATTACATATTGATATAAAAAAGAATTAAACAGTTGCAGGAGATTCTAGAATTTAAAACCGGTATCTGAAATCTTAGGACATGAAGTTTAAAAAAATGTAGAGTGTAATGTATATAGTTGAAATCAATTTAAAATCTCTCTGTTTTGCCTCCTCTCAAAATTACATAGAAATTTAAATAATTTTTATCCAATAAAATCAAAACATTAATTAAAATTGACTTACTCTCACAAACATACCAATCATCAAAATTTAAAATTATCCAGTTCAACCTTTTAAGTTTAGATTCTATTTTCTATATTTTCTTGATGAACAGTTAGAGATCCAAGGTTTGTAAAATCGAGAAAATCAACTTGTTCCTACCTTGAAGAAGGGGTAGATGCTGAAGAGCATCACGCTTAAATCAGCCAGATTAATAACAATTCCAAATAAGAAATAATCAAGAAGAAGAGGGTGTTCATATGAATATATGATTGGCTACTTTCAATTTTCTTCCGGGCACAACTAGAGCAATGATCACGTTAGACATCAAAAAGAACGGCTCAGGATTATGATATTTTTATGAACATGTTTAAAACAAATCATCCCGTTGTGATGAGGGCATTTTGTGCTTCGCTAGATAATATTAGCATATGCCAATTAGTGAGTATGTGCAATTGTACGGGAATTCCTTTTTATGGAACAGACGATATATGCGTTCTATGCTTCGGAAAAGACTAAAATTGATTAATAAAGAGGCTAAGTTAATCAACGCGAAGAGTGTGGAGTCTCTTTCGGAAGTTGATCTTCGTAAATACTGGGAGACATTATGTGAAAGAAATGTAGGGAAGTAGAGCATAAGAGTTACCTGAAATCAGAATTACACTAACGAAAATACTTGAAAATATTCGAGGCACGTGAAAATCACGTTGTCCTTAAAACGGATAAGCCCTTTCCTCAGGGTGCTTGAAGGTGTTAGTGGCTTCCGTTTCCCAGGATACAACGAATTGAGGTGATCTTAAGCACTTGAGACCCGCCTCCTACGAACAAAACAAACACGACTTCTATCTCCGAGAGACTGATCCTAAAACTTTAAGAATAATGTGATGAAATGTTTTTATATTTTTCATGTATATATTAAAAAAAAATGATGCAAAGTGGCTACTCATATATAAGTACAAAATATGTAACTTTCATATTAAATTAAAAATGTAACCTCCACCATAATGAGCCATAATAATGAAATTAATCAATATTTTTCATTAGGTGCTTGAAGGTGTTAGTGGCTTCCGTTTCCCAGAATACAACGAAATGAGGTGATCTTAAGCACTCGAGACCCGCCTCCTACGAACAAAACAAACACGACTTCTATCTCCCAGAGACTGATCCTAAAACTTTAAGAATAATGTGATGAAATGCTTTTATATTTTTCATGTATATATTAAAAAAAAAATGATGCAAAGTGGCTACTCATATATAAGTGCAAAATATGTAACTTTCATATTAAATTAAAAATGTAACCTCCGCCATAATGAGCCATAATAATGAAATTAATCAATATTTGTCATTAGTAGATAGTTACAAAATTAATTCATAAGTTACAAAACAAATAATAAAATAATGCAACTTATTTTTATTCAAATCTTCTAACAAGAAATGCGTCAACAGCTTCATGATTGGTTGGATTTATCACTTAATCATTATATGTACCATTTTCAGTTCTCATTCACTCCAGAACCTTCACCATGACCATTTTAACGAAAAATGTAGCTTTGAGATAAGCTAGAGCAAGTAATGGGACAAAAAGGAAAAGCTTTGTGACATTAGTCCTGCGAATGCTACTTTTGCTACTATAGTACTATGGCAAGTGTTGGGACAAGCACCAACAAGTGTTAGAGCAAGTCCCTTCTTTTTTAAAAGTTCTATATCTATACTCGGATACAATTTTGTTATAGAGGAATTTGTTACTACTTGTGGTTGTTTAAATAGTGAACTAGCATAAAGCCCATTCGAAGCATGGGCATGTATTTATATGGAAATAATATAAACATCAGATACATTTTTCATAAATCATATATTTTTTAAAATTTGATTAAATATAACGAAATTTAAATAAATATATATACAATGAAAATCAGATACATAAAGGTCATCAATGGTTACTTCTTTCTCTTTTCATACATACTATTAGAGCGCGATGAGATAACTTAAATATTGAGGGCTTAATTTTTTTCGTCCAATATGTTGGGTTCGATTCTTGGTCACCCCGAGAATCATGAGATCACTTATTGCAAGATATAAAAGCCTAATTATTTAAAAAATCAAAACTATATTATTATAACAAAACATATTAATTTTGTTTCTTGCAGATTAAAAAAATAAAGAGCGAAAAAATGAGCAAATTCGTTATTATTTCGTCTCATCCCTTAATTGTTAACCTTTAGGTTGGTTATGAGGTTTTATAAATGTGAGCTTAGTGAAATATATTGAAATAAAAAGGTGAGTATATTGATAAGAGTATAAGACATATCAAAATTAATAAAGAATGACATACGATCTTAGAAAATAATAAATGAAATACACTTAGAAAAGTATCAGGATAAACACCTAATTGGCCAAAATGAGGGTATAAAAATGGTTATTGTCTAATTTAATAAAACTTCAGCACTAATTTTATTATTTTAAAAATACTTAATAAGTATACTTATATTATATCAAAATTTAATATTTTATTTTTTGTATCACTACCCGACTAATCCAAATCATCGTTCTAAAACTCGGCCGACTCAATCAAGATTCGACCGAGTACTCGGACTCAGACCTATTCTCAAGCTGCTTTTTCATTAGTCAAATAAAACCCGATTTTGAGTCTAGTTTGAGTCAAACTTGGTCCAACGCAGATTAGACATTAAAAAGTCCTAAAAAAAGTTAAAAAAAAAAAAAAAAAAACCTAAACCCACATAATTACATAATTGTTCAAGAGTCTTTCAAAATTTACTCACCCATCTCGTTTTGTGTGTGTTTATAATTGAGTACATATATATAATTGAGTGTGTGTATATATATATATATATATATATATATATATATATATATATATATACTCA
>PHNY01260250.1:3965-21453 GCA_003724115.2 Anethum foeniculum
TACAGATCTTCTTGGTCCCCTTGGACAATACTCATTCATAATAATACACTAATCTTAAATCTTTAAAAACCCATTTTTTAAATTTATTACTCATCATCATCAGCCTTGTTTTATCAGTTACTTCCTTTTTTTTAACTCTTTCTTGATTTGTGTGATCAGTGAGAAAGTTTGAAGCTTTCTTGGTAAAGAATTCAAATTTGATTCTGGGGTTGCAAATTTTGAATTTTTATGATATGGGTTTTGTGTGAAACCCCCAAATTTGATGTGGGTTTTGTGAAAGATTCGATCTTGATGGTGGTGTTTTTTGTATGAAATTGTTGGGCTAATGGGCAATTTAGCTTTTAGGGTTTTGATGATGAGTGTGTAATTTTGGGTTATAGTTGTGTGATTTGTAGTTTTGATGTTTAATTATTGGTTTGGAGCTAGGTGAAACAATTTTATGATTGATTGGGAAGTTTAGATAATTAGTTGATACGATAATCTTGTTGGATTGAAAGTTCGATTTTTGGTTGATTCTTTGAGTTTCACATTTTGTGGAAATGTCTGGTGGAACACCTACCGGAGGTGGATACATGAGGCAGAGACATAGCCAAGGGTATACGTCTAGTGGTGATGATCTTGAGGATGATGCTTGTTCTAGGCCATCAACTCCTTTGGCACCCTCATTTCCGCGAACTAGGACATGGGTTGAAATTGTGGAAAATCTACTTTGGCTTGCTTCTGCGGTTTTTATTGTTTACTATGGTGATCGGCGCTCCAACTTCATTTACCTTCTTTTGCATGATGATAGGATTAGGAGGTAATTGAATTTTCGAAGCTTGATCTTTCAATTGCTTGATGCTCTGTCAATATATTTTTTTCGTAGGTTACTGTTTATATGAATTGAATAATACATATGTAGAATCAGCTGAAAAATGTATAGTGCAATGATAATTAAAGATCGGAGTTGCTTCATAAAATAATATAGAAGTCTATGGTAATTAAATTTTGGAAACTGTAAGAATGATGAGGGTGGACTGACAATTCTTAACAAAGCAAGTTTCATCTTGTAGTCTTCTGGTATGGGGTATGGGTCAACCTAAACGTTCATCAAGGGAAGAGGGTTCATCTTTTAAAAGGAGATTATAATAGAAGTACAAGAAAGTGTATGATAATCAGGAATGTGGGTTTTACATATTAGTCGTTGATACTGTTTACTGAAATACTAACTTGGACACAATGAGTTCTGAGTGTCATGTAAAAAAGCTTGATTAGGATTTAGGAACGTTTAGCATAGATATTGGTCACAGAATAGTTGGACACAAGAATGAGTGCTAAGAATTTTCATACTTTGAACATAGAAAATCGTAAATGAAAGTGTGTGCGGTTTCTGGTTTAGAAATACGCTAAGTATTCATAGAAGGGTCTGCAGACAATTGTGCATCCATTAGGCTGTAACACTTTGTGCCTGTAGCTTTGTTGGGATATTCTAATGGACTTTAATTAAGCATGTCCATGTATTGTAGTTGAGTGGTTGATATCATTGTTACCTATAGTATGGCAAGATAGCATACTCTGTGTACTGATTAGTCATGATGCATTCTATAGTAATGTTATATAACAGTTACATGGTATAATTATGGATAAAATGTAATATTGTCTTCATTAAAAGGTTCAGAACATTGGGCCATGACGAAAACTTTAGGGCCCACTACCTTTTAACATTTACATCAGTTAGATTATGTGTCAATTAGATAATTAGATTATGGGGTTCTTTGGTTCATGGTTAATGAGCCCGATTAAGGGGAATTGGAATCTCAATCCCATGTGTTGGTGTTTTGGTTAGTAATTTGGCTGTATGGATTGGGAACCCATTCTTTTTAGGTGGGCACATCATACCCTTCCTACCCTTTGGGTTTCCATTTAATTACCATTAACCCCCATTTTCATTCCCAACGTCCATCCAGACGCCCCCAATATGTGTTTGAGAACTTAATAAGGACAAGGTAACAACTATTGGATACCATAGAATAATAACCCAAGTCCACAATCCACCACTCAATATATAAGAGATAGCAACGTTGGTATGCATTAATTGTTGACCTGTAAAGTGCAATCTGGCACCTTATTCGTCAATGTTGTTTTCAAGCCCACAAACAAGTTAACAGAACCCGGGCAGTGTCAATGCACTTAAAGGGGCTGGGTAGAAAGTATAACAATACCGAAGGACCGAAACCCTCCACATGTTATTACAAAGGAGCTAGCAACTTTGGTTTACATTGGTTTTTGACTTGTCTTTATAAAGTCATTCAAACTTACAAATTTAACCAATATGAGATGTTACAAACACCCTAGCCCACCTTATTGATTCAACGTTGCCGTTGATCCCACAAACCTCCTAGGTAATGTGCAAAGCACCTCTGACTGGGTCGGGTCCCACATTGACTAGATTATGTATACCAAAGTTGCTAGTTTTTTGGACTTTCTTGTGATGGTTGTTGGGGTTGGGTGTACATTGGGTTGTGGACTTGGGTTGTTATATACCTCTGTCTTCCAGTTGATGTGGATTAAGGCTGCTGCTAAACCCCATTGAGTCATTGACCAAGTTTTGAAGGAGTCTGAGGTAGTTACCATTGACTATACGTCAGTGTCATTATCTTGAGCGCTTTGTTGCCAACATTTATGAAATATATGAGAGGCATAGAGCTAGTTTCAATAATCTCATTTATGATTTAATTGTTTGATTGTGCATTTTTTATTTTCTATGGAACTTAGAAATTGGTTTGTGGTTTAAAGATTAAATGACTAATCAGCAAAAAGACATTTGTGACTATTATCTGGTCGCAGCTTGTTTAACTTCGGTGATAATTGGAAATCATATTTACAGGAATGCAAGGCATAGTCACAATGAAAACCTCAGTTCATAGTTGTTATTCAATACTGATATGATGATTAAAGTTATGTAACGCAACTATGTTCTGTAAATTCACAATGTTGTTGGAAATGCAAAGCCTTGCTACTGTTTACAATACTGTTGGCCAAAGAATGAATCCCAAGTTTTTCTTTCGATGTAAGAATACCAATTGAATTTGTACATTATTGGTTATTAATCTATTGTCGTTGATTCGTTCTCCATCAATGAAATACATTTTTCATCTTAAGGCTCCTCTCACCTGATAATATTAATGAATAGTATGTGTGTGAGAATTTTGACTATATGGGCTATTATTAGTTGATAGGACTAAGTGACTAACTATTAGAGACATGTGTTTTGTTTCTGCATATATATGTTTAGCTATGAACTGAAGAGAGCCTCTCTTTGCTTGCAAGTTTATTTTCGTTAATTTGCTCTTCATGTTCTTCATGCAGAATACCGTTATACCTTGGGATGTTGGGTGTCAGTTTGAACATTATTTTTTTCTTGTATACAAGCATGTTAATATGGGGTTTTAGAAAATCCAACGAGAAGTGGGAAATATCAAGTACAGCTGCTCTGCCTTTTATTACATTACTCGGGGCGATCTCATTTTGCTTGTAAGAGAAGTACAATGCTTTTTCTTTGTATTCTTCTCGTGTTGTCTTGAAAGACCTGTATTCTATTTTGAACCTTCTAAATATGATGCAGGTTCTGTTTTGCTTTATGGCCGATATGGAGTTTCTTGACCCTGCCTCTAGTGGTAAACTATGTGCTGTACACATGACTACTTGTAACTTGTACACATATCCTTTACAATGTGCCTTATCATTCTTTTACACTGCAGTTCTCGCTGTTCATGGCTGGCATGGTTATATTGCCATATTTTTTGCTTGGAACATTCAGACCACAAGCTGACAGCCTACGTATAGATTAAAATGTGCTGGTTAAAGCCGAAGTGATATCATACGTATAGATTACAGTGTGCTGGTTAAAGCCGAAGCGATATCATACCAGATAGAGATGTTTGATAGCATTGCCGCAGGATTGGAGCTTGTTTTCTGACAATTGACGCATGATAAGTGTCGAGTACAAAATACAGATATAGACAAACCTGGTTCAGTTTTACTTTCAGATTATATCATTAGAAGAGTCATTAGTTTGCGAAAAAGAAAAATGAAAATTATGGACTAGAATAGATGCAAATTCTTAGCTGAGAAATGGTTATGTGCAAACGGCTTTTTAGTTCGCTCACATTGAATGCCAATTTTTCTGGATGGTTTCGTACCAATATGATCTTTGTTGATATCCTCTTTGCTTGGAAACGATTTTTTCTTAATTATCTTTAGAATGGGAATGCAAATTGTGTTACTCCCTCTGTCTGATTGAATTCTTTACGTTACTTTTTGGCACGCTTTTTAAGACTCATTTAAAGTCTAGTTTTATAATTTTTTTTCAAAATATTTTTTTTCTGAATAAAAGTTTAAATTAAACTTTTATTCAAGAAAAATAAAATTAAAAAAATTATAGAACTACACTTTACAAGAGTCTCGAAATGCGTGCAAACAATACAAATATACAATCTAATGGGACGGACGGAGTATATATTCATGTCACTGAACTCCGGTGTTAAAACTTTTTGCGGGTGACAATTGTCTCCACTGAATTGTTTCGAAAGTATATTAAGACACCATATGAAGTAGAACATGGTTGCCAACTTTCCTCTGGTTGTTGAGTAAATTTAGAGGGTGTTTGGTTTATGATTAATGAGACGGTTATTAGAACAAATCTCAATCTCATATTTTAGTGTTTGGATTAGCAATTTGATGGTTGAGAATGAGAACCTCATTCCCATTAGATAGTTAAATCATACCCTATTTACCGCTTGAGATACTATTTCATTTCCATTACTGTATGTCATATTCTTGTTCCCGAATCTCATTTCCATCACCGATCCAAACACCCCTTATATGTTTTAAGAGAGATGGACTCCTGAGTAATTAATTTACAATTGAACATTCGTCAAAAAAAAAAAAAAAAAAAAGATAACAATTGAACAAGGGCCCATTACTATGCAGAGAAGCTTCAGCTGGTTACCCTTTATTTTATTTTTTTTGAAGAAAGCTTTGTTACCTTGTTGCATGGAGTCGGAGAGAAATCATTTATTCTGCTATAAATTTCATAAATAATTTTACAATTATATTTTACAAAAAATAAAATTTGATTAGAATGTATTTTATTAACGATGTATAGATTTTATAAAAAAAAAATTAATACTTAAAACTTGAATAAAAACTTTGATTTTAAATTGATTCTACTATAAAAACTTGGATATTAGTTCCAAAATGTAAACATTTGTATCCAATGTAAATTTTGTATATAAACTGGAAACATACAAAATATCATGTATGTTAAACTAAAATAAATCTGAAATGGGGTAAATATTTTCTCCAAGAGTTCCAATTTATAACAAATCAAACTATGACCTACATAAATTTTAAGGGCGAAAAATGCAAGCTATAAAACTATTACAAAAGACCAACAGAAAAGTGAAGTTCCCTATAGTAGCCAGGGACTAGCACTCTGAACATCAACAAATAAAAGATCACACATTGTTAAAGATCCCAAACAAGTTTCAGACTACAGCTTACATTTTTATAGGTTGCTACCACACAGCTTGAAAAAATGTACAAAGTATATGAATCTAGGCTGCTTCTATGCCCCCTTTACAAACTAAAAAATATTTATGCTGATTCCTGGAGTAAACTTTTACCTAGTTCAAGGTTTGGAGAGGTATGACTGTGCAAGTAATAACCACTTCTTCTTCTGCCTTTTGAATTCTTCGTACCGCAGAAAGAAATAACCAAGATAATCAAAATCAATGGGGGACATCTTTGCCTGACACAAGTTAATCAAATTGTTCAAAAGATTAGACAACTTTGTTGCCTCAGTGATAGAAGTCCAAACATTATGATACCTGGATCAATGCCCACAGTGCCCAGTACATGTGTGAAGCTAGCATGTAGCAATTTGTTTCAATGTACAACTCTTCCAGATCCTTTTCAGATACCTATTAGGATAAATGTGAAACAATGTGTTACATTGGATACATGAGGCGTCTGTGCGCACAGGCTCCAGCTTCGAGTCGCTCGCTCTCTTTAATCAATATAGGATTTTCAAACAAATTACGATTATCCTTGCGTGCTACGCATGAGCAAGCACACAGACATAAAAAATAAAATATATGTAGAAATTTGTAAATAAAACAGATTACAACTAATGGGGTGATTGATAGATTTCTAATAGCAGAATGTGAAAATTTTAACCATTTACTATCCTGATGACCACGGCTAATAACAACATAACTGTAATGGTACTTTATCAATGATGTAAGTTTCATAATAATACATGATTGAATTATATACACATACAGGCATGCTCGGGGATTGAGTTTCCAAAAAATCAGAGAAAATCGTCATCTTGTCTATGCAATATTGTATGTCAAGCATTAGAGGCTAGAGCTCTCTAGTTGTCTGGTGTGAATGCTAGATCCTTGGCTAAGTAAAACTGTTTTGACTAATATGCTTTAGAATCACATGGATAGTAATTACTCAGTTTAATTCCTAAATATACTCATATACAGAATAATACCTGATACAGTTAAATTACTACTGCATAATTTGTAAAGTAACATTTTTAAGTCTGATCACTAGACAATTTAAAACATTTGGTTAACAAACACTTGGGCTTTTTAAGCTTACAGCTTATTATCCCAAACCACCTCGACTGATGAACTATACAGATGAAGCATCACTAATGTTACGTACATATATATATATATATGAGTAAAACAATTGTGCTGTCCCTCTCTCATACCTCTTGTGGTTTGGCGGGGTTTAAATAATGTCTGAAGAAATGATATTGCTCGTCCTTGTTTGGGTACCTACACAAACAGTGTGCTAAGAATCAATGTTTGATACATACAGCATTGACCATAATGGAAAGACTTCAAGGAAATATAGCATACAAGCTGTAGTCACAGTCATAACCCGCATATTCATTGAAGTGATTTCCAAGGTCAAAACCTCTGTAACTGTATGATCCATACTCAAAATCAATGAAATAAAGTTTGTCTGGAAATTACCACCAAAAAGGGTTACTGCGTTAGTAGGATGAACCAATTTAAATATAATAATCACTAATAGGAACTTTGATTTCATGCTTGTAGCAAAAATAATATATGAAGGTGACAAGAGACGGGATATACAGTTATATTGTGAAAGGATTTTATACTGCATCTTATAGTTGAAGGAAAAAAGTCCCAGTTCATAATCAAGGTGGATTTTCATGTACCAATTGTTATTCTGTAGAATAACACTGAGATGAATTTTTTAGATATTATGTATATTATTTCAAATATTCAAGGATACTGGTGCCAGGTGAAAATAGATTGAAAAGAGGAACAAATGAAGTCTCGTAGAGAAGGCACGACAAATATGTCATAGAGAGATGAAGGAAATGGATACCTTCATCCTCATTAAGCATCAGATTCCCAGAAAGCAAGTCATTGTGAGCAAACACGACAGGAGAGTTTAGAAGACCTGTCAAATCCTGTCTCAAATTCACCAAGCATTTCTCGACGAATAAAACTAAATTCTCTGAAGAGATCAACAGAAAATCACCATGCATTGACCCCAAAAATAAATAGGATTTGGATTATTTATTACTAAGACATTTGCATTCAAACATTCTACAATAACAGGTTTAAATTTCTCAAATTTTAAAATATTAGTTAACTAGTAATTAAGGGTTAACATGACATTATAAATACCCTAGAACGATTTCAGTAGGAGATGTATTGTTCTTCCGCACTAACATCATCTTAAACAATCACTCCGAAATATGAGAGATTGAGAGTTGTGGAGAGGCTAACTAACATCACCTTAAACAATCACTCCGAAATGCAGCCACAAATGGAACTTGCAAGTCTTACACCAAGAATATATTATATAGTAAATCAAGTCCTTCCAAATCAGGAAGGGACTCATTTATTCATACAGGAGCTCTAGGCACTAGCATTGAAAATATTTTGATTTGGAAGGTCTGTGATTCAATAGCTGGTAGTATAACACTAAGGTAGCAATGGGTAAACGTAACAACAATCTGATAGCTCTAAATGAAATATATAGCTCATACATAATGGCATTTTTTATGTTTTGGTTGACAATATCAACAAGATTCTATATATGGATATTCACTGCAACCAACAATTAATGTACTCCTATTAGGTAATAGCATGAGTCTTAGAATAAGCTAAAAGACAAAATAGTGAAGAAGAAAAAAAGTATCTTAGGCATTGAAATACATGTCAGACATTAGGCAATAAGATAGACAAATTTCATGAAAGAACCATATGTATAGATTGTGGTGACCTGTACCCATACTACACCATATTGCATTACTTACATTTACCTAAGCACTAGAGCCTCCAATTGTTTGGTTATGCACGGCACTATTTAAGTAGAAGATTGAGAATACTAGAGGTTAAAATTTAACAGATGTCATACAAACACCAAAAATAAGTATAAATTAACTCATGGGATCCCTAAAAAGGAGAAAAGAATCAACAGGACTGCTTAAAATTCAATGAAAACATACCTTGAGCTCAACAAGTTCAGCATGTATCTCCTTGAAGTTCACTGTTTCATACTTTCTACGCTTCTCGCTGTCATCAAATTTAATTTTGGATGCTGCAAGTATCAAATAAAGGACCTCAGATAACGATAATGATAAGATGGGCATTTATTAAAAAAAAAAAACAGTTCTCCGGTTGATAAAAGCAGGAGCCAACTTTCAGCTCTCTGATAGAAAAGGTGAAATAGGGACCTTCTTTGAAAAACTTGAAGATATCATTCCACAGTTGAGGTTCTTTAGAACCTGGAACTTTCACCTGGTGGAATTCACGAAGTTGTGTTGCGATTTTGGCAGCTAGATCCGGCTTTCTCATGTCTGTCAAAGACGAATGGCAACATTTAGTCAATGACATCAGTTACCAAGCATATTTGAAAAGAAGCAAAAATATAACTAGAATTTAACATAGAAGTATACCATCATAGTAAATAAAACTTTGCCTCAAAATCACTAGAATTATACTACCTAATGGGACTAAGGTACGAGCATATATAAATGACTGGACCATGCCATTTCCAAAAACTCCAAGCAACTTGGCACCGAATCCTGCAGCTGAGAGGCATTGAATGGCCTAGAAACAACATGAAGCATCATTTTCCATTAATAATTGCCAAAGATGCACAAGGAACATAGAAAAAGTAACAGTACTATACATGTGAAAATTACATAGAAACTCAACAGAGCATTGAAACACTTTCTATATTCTATTACAAAATAAGGGACAGGTGATCCATCGAAGGACAAAGAATACAGAGAAAAATAGGGCTTTCTACTATGAAGATCTGGTTACATAACATTGCAGACTTATCAGTTTACAAGTTAATCAAAATATAAAGTAAAACTATGTATTATCAGGATATAGTACTCAGTGAGAGACATACAACTGCACTGCTGCAACAAAAAAAATCTTAGCAACACACCTGCAACTCACGTTCCCGATTTATAACATACTCGGTATTCGGGCCATACAATCTGAGAGTCATATCTATTGTGTTCCCATTTTCTTCTCTAACTGATACCTTCAGTACTGCAACATAAAATTCAAATTTTTAATATAGAGCCGAACCGACTAAGCTGTTCCAATTTATGCAAGATAAGAAATTTCTGAAATATAAAATAGCTTATCAGAAACTTCTAATAAACAGCATACAGATAGAAGTATAAGAAATAAATAATATAAATTGATACAAAATAAATACCCACAGAGATTTGTGATGCCCCCGGACACTGTCTCTATAAAGAAATCTGACTCATCTTTATTCGACCAATTTTTGAAAAGATCCTTGCACAGCTCTCTGCTTAAATAATTTCATGTGATCACCAAATTTTGTTGCAATAAATAACTACTGAGACAACAATTTCCAGTGAATACATCGAAATTCGAACTAAAATCACGTCTACGAATATGCCAAACAACAAAATCATTTCCCGACATCACAAAACGACTAGTAGTAAAAAGCGCGAAAATCAAAGGTTTTAACATAGATGCACGTGGCATAATATAGTATTCTCCTAACAAAATTATCTCAAGGAAATACAACGGTTTAATCTTATTTTGAAAAGATCCTTGCATAGCTTTCTGCTTAAATAATTCCATGTCAGCAAATTTATTAGAACGCAATAGGAATGTACCGAGGCAACAAAATCCATAAATACATCAAAGTTCGAACTCAATCATCAACGAATATACCAAACAAAAAAATCATTTCCGTAAATGACAACGCTCACAAGATAACCACTATCAAGTAAGTTTAAGTTGTAACTATTAAACGTGAAATTATGTAACAAGAGCAAAAAAGAAAGTTTTTAACATAGTGCACGCGGCATGATATCTTATTCTCCTAACAACATTATCTCAAGGAAATACGACTTCTCTTTCTTTGAATAATTAGGCTTAACCAGTATATCAGTTTAAGCAAATTTCTAGACAAGCGAGAATCGAACACAGAACCTGGTACGATGGAAAATAAACCACTAGGCTATCACATCACGCTCAGGAAATACTACATTTTAATTTTATCGATTAAGAGTTTCGAATAAACAAACTAATATCAGTATAAATTGAAGTCACATTTTGTGAATTATTAGAAATTAGAGATATTAAAATTGCAATGAATGAAATGAAAAAGAGCAGCACATACATGATGTGAGGTTTGATATGAGGGAGAGAAAGAGTGTGATCAACAGTGAGTGAAGAATGAGGAATCGCCGAGTTAGAACTGAGTCCACCTATTTCCATGGCGTTTCAGATTTTTGCTTTGTACAAGCCCAGACCACTTCATTTTAACATGATCAATGTTGGTCAAAATCCGTAACGCACCTGTGAAACCGGATTTTAAAATAGTCGGGATTAAAATGAAATATCGAAAAAAAAATTATGTCAATGCTTGATTAATCGGTCAATGGAAGATTAATTAAAATGATTAATCGATGCTGTAGTATAATAAAGTAAAAAAATAGATTAAACTTGTTAATCTTAATATATCAGTTTACAAAAATTATGTAACGGTTAGTTCTATTTAATAAGTCAAATCTAATAGCAAACTGTTATTAATTACTCTTCTGTCGGGGTCATTTTTTTTCACTTCGATCTCACCGGTTTATTTAATTTTCTTATCTTCCTCCGCTATTTATAGTTTTTCTTAATTTCCATACCCAACCAAAATGCAAACAAAGGGAAGGGATAGAGAAATTAGTCATATTTTATAAGTCGAATCGAGAGAAAATACCTTATAAGAAGTTTCGGGACCATGATAGCAAGCTACTGTTTTATACTTCGATCTCACCACTTTACTTACTTTAAACAAATCGGAGGGAGGGCCGAAAGAAGTAATAGTTAACATCTTTTTATTGCAACACGATACAATATTTTCTTCACTAAATGTACTCAGTAAATTTGATACAATATTAGCTAGACGTTGTTGTCTAAAACAAAGGGTGCACGTTTTCCTTTCTTATTTTAAATTGTACACGTCTTTGACATTGAAGAGTTCTAACTTTGAATCAAAAGAGAGTTCGAAGAAAGGGGGTTATTGGACGTTTGTTGTGGTACCTTTTAACACTATCGAGACTTAGCTCGAAATTGTTAGCGATCGATTTGTGTGTAAAATCTACGGTAACTTGTACACAAGAACAAGACTCTAGAGAAACCGTAAGTATCTAATAAGAACAATTCCCTTATAGGTGTTAAACAATGCGAGTCTGTGATCACCATCAATAGAAGAAGTGATATATGGAGCACAGCAATTGATCAAACATCGGTCGCAACAGACGTCGATAGTTGATACCCACTTCCCAGGATAACGGTATAACTGTCGTGCTTAAATTTAAAAAATCAAATAACAGAATATTTTAAGGTTGCCTTTGCTCTTCTTCCTCGACTTTATGATTCAGTAACATCACATATTTCATATGGGGAATTGAGAAACAACACATCTTACAATATATTAAGCTATCTTCTTCTTGATTGTGACAATTGCCAACTCTTAACAAAAACTTCATGATGCCACATACTTAACTTCATTTTGACTTCCCTTTAAATGATGACCCTCCTTTCTTTGACATTTTCTTGTAAGGGCTTTTCTTGGCGTTCAACTTGCTTGAGGTTGATGAGGATTTCCCTTGATCCTTTCCTTGATTTTTCCGCTTCTTGTCCTTCTTCACATTGTAAAAGTTGACGGCCTAGATAAAGAAAATAACACTTGGTCAGTATGTAGACAATGTGAAAACAAGTTCAATTCAGCACAGACCCCTGAAAAAATCTGTTGAATGTATAAAATACCTTGCCAACATCGAGTATGTTGTGTGAATTCGCTGACAGTAACTTGTTCAAAATCTTATCAGTTTGTTGTCTTTCTAATGATCCCATTCCTGATCCTTCAACCACTGGTAAGAACTGAAATCCAAATAAAGCGAGAAAAAGTGCATCAGAAATTTACAGCAGTAGATGCATAAAAAATGAAAATGGCCAAGAATGAATGGGGCGCAGATACCTTTCGATACTTCTTATCATGTTTTAGTGGTTTCTCTCCAGCCAATTTCTTGTCAAACTTACCGCCACTTGCGGTTGCAGTTGCTGCCATTCCAGCAACATTCCCTAATTCGTCCTTGCTAATTTTTTTAGGTGCAGCTTGTGTTCCTGTTATGGGCAATGAGGTGGCAGCAAGTTGGACATGGCTGCAGAAGAAACTTTATTTAGATATTGTATTACATATCAAGAACAACAGATACTATCAGTTGCTTGGCATGTTTGAGAAGTATATTATCAGATAAATAAATACATGAACAACATAAAAGACCAGGCATATGTCATGTGATGCTTCAAGAGAAGGGAGATCCCAAAAGAGGGAAACTTAAAAAAAGTATGTTACGAGAAATAGATTAACTTAACATCCTAGCACTGCATTAAAAACAATGACAAAAGCTACTGGAAAAAACAGAGCGTATGTGCAAAGAAACAATTTTTACATTCTAAAGGTAGACAACTGAACTACCAAATACAAAGTCGTGTGGTTAGCTGAAAAATAGTTGTTATCAGATATTTAGATATCGGGTCAGGCATGTAATCGTTAACTAATACAAGAGACGGGAAATTCCAAGAGAGGTTATTTTAGAAAGTACATATACGTTGAGAAATTTATAAATTTATACCCAAACAAGGTAAAGAAAAACAATGACAAACTAATGGCAAAAATAACAAGTACAAGCAAGAAATCAGTTTTTTGGTACCAATATGTGGACAAGTGGACTAATCACACACAAGTCATTAGCTGACAACAGACATAGTAAATGACAGGCCTGTGCATTTATCAGATGCAGTTGAAATAGTTTAAGGGCTTCAGAAAACCGTACAAGTTTTAGTTGACGCTCATAACTGAATTACATTTGAAGATATTATGACAAGCAATCATCAAGGTAAAATCCCTCAGCCATCCAATTAAGAAAGATGGCAGCTTTAAGGAAAACAAAGGAAGCATCACATATAAAAACTTAACCTAAAAAGAAAGAGTCAAGAGGATGAACCTTGGCAGAGCACCAACTTTCGCAGCATCTTTCAAATTATGCAAGCGGTTTTTCTCTTGCTTATCTACACGTTGCTTCTTATCTGCACGTCTCTTAGCAAAAGGATCCTGTCCCGGCTCTGCATGATAATGGTTTATTTAAACACAAGAGATTGGATATAATTTGACAAGATACAAGAGCATTACATGTTGGTCAAAGAGAGGAAGATACCATCACTAATCAATTCTTTTCTGGTTTACAAAAAGATGCTACTCTTTTTTTGAGGGAATTGAAAGATACTACTTAAAATGACTGATAACATATGAGACAAAAAATTAAAGTAGTAAGTTAATTATACCATCAGTCATCTTTGCTTCAATAATTGGAACATCATTGTCATCATTTACACGATCATATCCATAACGGCGCTTCCAGGTACCAGTTTGTTCATCAAACACTTGCTTATCTTTCTTATAGTTTTTAATGCCTGTGATGTCCAAAAAAAACAACATACGTAAGTATAGGTACTATTATGAGGCAAGGGGTATATCAACCAATAACCACAGCTCAGCGGAGTAATATTGTTATCAGCTAACCTTTCTTTTTGGCAAACTCTTCCCATTTTGTGGGAGGTCTGGGCTTCGGGAGCTGTATCACATAAGGCAAGTTTAGTTATGCAAAACCCATTAGCAATTGCCCAAGAAATATTACAACTCACAAGTCTACTGTTATTTCAAATGCAAGCACAGAGGCGTATATAGATCTCTTGAATTCTATATGTTTTTCTAAACTTTTTCGGTAACTTGGTTTTAGTTGTTAGGATATCAAGATCTCTTTCTCTCTCATAGTAATTATTGATTGGTATATAATAGCCAACTAAGGCACATTGCATTAACCCATTTCTCATCTTCAAAGTGTTGCACCCAGGGTTGTCACGACGTCCTTGTGGGGTCCATATGGCATGGTGTTCACATTGCTTAATTGATAGCCTCAAGGATGGAAGTGTTGTTAGAGATGATTTGGTGCTTGATAAATACATCTGACTTGCCAGTTGCTGCTCCTAGTTAAATTTGTTAATGTTTTTCTTCATTTTACTAATGCCGCAACTAGTTGAAAGTGGTATGCTTCAGCTTTAAAGACCTGACTTGTGAGTCAATGGTATTCTAAGTACTTATGTTTTCATTTCATAGTGTCTGTCTTATTATTAGTTAGTAGATACTATGATATATAAATTTACAACTACTACCATATGCATATATATAATATATAAATACACACACACACACACACACACACACACACATATATATATATACGGACACCATGACGCCATGTTGTTGTGAAGGTCCTCAGGCGCCATAACAACCTTGGTTGCACCGATCATTTAAGTGTTCATTATAAACTACCATTTGGCACCTAGAAATTCAAACGGACACTCAAAGTATATGCATCATTTACTGGACACTTAACAAGTTCCTTCATCCATCCTGATATAATGAAAGGTAGCTGACACTTTATGAAAAAACTGTCTTTCGTTATTAGGACAATGCAATAGGTGCCAAAAGATTTACCAAATGGTGTAATCAATGATGATGTAGCAGTGGTCTAATTTCTTAATCTTCTTGTGCTTAAAATTCATACATAAGCCACTGCCTCATCCATCATTCGGCACCCAGTTTCGTTAATGTGTAGGAACATCTAGAATTGCTCATCTTAGCATCTAGCAAGAACTGGTATGCATATGCAGAAACATACCAGCAATTACAAGAAAGAAAGGTAATAAATGCGGAAGCAAGAAAGAACAGCATACCGGCTTCTCTCTCGGCAATCTAGTTGTAGGTGGAGGCAACTTAACAATAGGCCCATCTCGATCTTCAGTTGAAGTTAAGCTAAAAAGAGAATCTGCAATAGCTTGAACTAACTTGGTCCCTTGTTGTATACTCTCCCTTACTAGCTCCTCCCTAATTACACATCCAACACACAAAACCATAGCTTAACTTAAGTTAATTCCAAACAAAAGACACCCAATTTGCAAAAAACAATCTTTCATCAAAAAACAAAATTACCCAAAAACAAATATTAAAATTGTAAACCAAAGACATCTCATAACCCCATAAATTAACCATTACACAACAAAACAACAAAATTATACGCACAAACTCATCAAGAATTCAAATAAACAAATAAAAATGGTATCTTTACAATATAAACCAGTCCAAGATTTATAATATGCATCTAAAAACAAAAACCCAACATACCCAGAAGCAAAAATCCTTAATAAAGTCAATAAATGTATATAAAATTAATGAATTCATACACATAAACTCATCAAGAATTCAAATAAATAAATAAAAATTGTACCTTTACAATACAAACCAGCACAAGATTTATAATATGCATCTAAAAACAAAAACCCAACATACCCAGAAGCAAAAACACTTATACAAGTTTAAAATTAATAAATTCATATACATACACTCATCAAGAATTCAAATAAACAAATAAAAATGGTACCTTTACAACACAAACCAGCACAAGAATTATAATATGCATCTAAAATCAAAAACCCAACATACCCAGAAGCAAAAATCATTAAAAAAGTCAATAAATGTACATAAAATTGATTAAAAAGACATGTATATGTATGTATAAACCTTGAAGGTGGGGATGAAAACTGGAAGTGAGGATCAAAAGCCATTAAATTTCCAAGATCAACCTCAAAGCTGCTGTTAATTTGCTCACCCATTGTTGTAATAATTTAGAGAGATACAAAAAAGGGTTTATGGAGGGGGTTTATCTGCTGATATATGTATGTATGTATATGTGGTTTTAGGGTTGAAGGAGCACTTGGAGACGGCTGACCTAAATTGGGCATTCTTTTTCATATCTTAAAATTATTTTTTTTAAATGTTTCCCAAATTGACGATTAAAAAAAAAAGAAAAAATAAAGGAATAGTGTAGTTTTGTAATTTTGTATATTTGAATTTAGAAATTTTTTAATTAAGAACTCAGTGGTTATGGGTCGAGAGTAGCTCAAGTCGTAAAGATTTGGGTTCGATTCTCGTCTATATCGAATATTTATGTTAAACAGATACTAAGAGTATCCTTAAACTATATATATAAAAAAAGAACTCGGTGGTTAAAAATATAATATTTATTTGACATGTGTTGTTTGTTATTTGAAAGCCTAGGTGCTGGTCAGAAGTATTATAATTTATATTTTTAATAATTATTTATGAAATTGTAAATTAACAAATATCAATAATCTTTTAGTTCAAACAATGACAAAGGTAAAATACAAAATTCTTTAGGGTCTTTTTACAAAGAAAAAACCATGTTGAAACCAAAAAAAAACATATTTTCAGTATTACCCAATCGCTCTGATTTTAGTTACGGGTTAATTATCAAACAAGTCATTAAAGTGACTTAATAATATCAAGTTACTCACTAATCTCCACGGGGTCTCACTCTACTCACCAAAATGAGTTAATGATATCATTTTGGTCATTGCCGTTAAATCCATTCAAATAATTGACAGAAACCGTCAGACACGTGGCATGGCTGTGATTAGGTGGCAAATAACGTCTTAGGTGGCAAGCTAGTAATGTCTCTTTTGCAACCAATAAATGTATCCTATCATATGTTTATGTATATATACCTGTTGCATGTATTTTTCTTTTACATTTTATTTCAAATAACAAACTAGTACTCCATGGCTACTGTATCAAGTCGTAAAAGACCTTCTGGCACTCCATCAAGAATTCATAAAAGACTAACTACAAGAACAAAAGAGAAAGACAAAAAGCATGTGTATGCAAAATAATAAAGAGACACAAGTGGAGAATAGAATAGATAGAAGTGTAAATAACAAAAATAGTTTACTGTTAATACCCAAGATCAGTT
>PHNY01260288.1:7441-18980 GCA_003724115.2 Anethum foeniculum
TGTGATTTATGGGCAAGTACAGGGCTTCAACACATTGTATATGCGGACAACTTGGACACAGCAGTGGATAGTTTAAAATGAATATTTACTACTGCAACAATGCAGCAGTGTGTAATGGTTGGTTTATTTTGCTGGGCCTTGTGGTCGAGACGTAACAATTGGGTGTGGGGGAAAGTAGATATGTCAGTGACAGGTGTTAAACATATGGCATTGAATTTTTTATCAGACTGGACTCGAGCACAGGATAATATGGGAAGGAATTTGAATGAAAATGGATCAAGTAGACAGACCTGGTGTAAACCTTCTGAGGGGTGGGTGAAAATTAATATAGATGCAGCTTATTACCCAGGGGATAATAAGGTGGGGGTTGGCTGTGTGATTCGTGATGATCAAGGGAAATTTATTCGGGCTCGATCGAATGTACTGGGTGGTGGGAGTAGTGCTAGGGTAGCAGAAGCGATCAGCTTGAAGGAGGCGCTGTCATGGATTAAAGAATGGAGAGTGACAAAGTGTGTGTTTGAATCTAATGCTAAACTGCTGGTGGATGCTATCTATGGGAGTAGAGGGAGATCATATTTCGATACAATAGTTGAGGATTGTAGTGATTTACTTAAACACTATGATGAAGTGTTAACTGGTTTTGTTCCTCGATCTGCAAATAGTGTGGCTCATATCCTTGCTCGAGCTGCATTGTCTAGACCAGGTCTAACGGAGTGGCATGATGTTGCTCCTGATATGATTATTTGTAATCTTTCTTTGGATGAATTTTAATATAAGCAAGTACTTTTATTTCAAAAAAAAAATTATGAGAAATGCTAGAGTTCTCAAAACGATTCCCAAAACTATTCCCGAATGCCGAGTTGTCACTGTATGATTGGCTACTTTCTCATAAATGATATGGACTCATCATGCATCCATATGAGTCTCACGAATAAAAACACGTCATGTGTCATTCGAAAATACTTTTGGGAACCATTTTGAGGTATGTAGCACTCCTCGTTGCATCAGATACAAAGTCAACTACAAAGTTCTCTTATTAACCGTAACTACAAAGTTCTCTTATTAACCGTAACTACAAAGTCCTCAATCACGACCCCCACGGGGTTGTCTCAGATGGTCGGCTTGTGACGCTTAAGGCTTGCAACTTTAAGGTCACGGGTTCGATTCCCTGGGTGCTCCGGGATTAAGTGGGCTACCATGCTCGGGGGTATGAGTGTGCTAGTATGCCCTCCAGATTAGTCGAGGTGCGCGCAAGCTGGCCCGGACACCGGATTATCAAAAAAAAAAAAAGTCCTCAATCACTGGTGATTATATTTCGGTTCCGTTGATATCTAATATGTTCTTACATATTATCTTCTTTTTTTCTTGAAAAATTATCACAAGCATATTACATATATAATACAATTATATTTACATAATACCGCTTTTAGAACTGTTTTATAATATATTCTAGACTATTATGTTTTAATTTAAAAAATAATTCAATCACAATTGTCATTTTTATTTTAAAAAAATTCCTATAATTGTCATGTGTTATACATTTTGGCCGTTTTTGGAACTTAGCGATATGGGAAGAAATTAATTTATTAAATCAAATTAGAGTTTTGACCAAATGAAACCTCTAAATTTGGTCAAACCTCTAATATTAGTGTTTGTTAGCGGATTGAAATAGCGGTTTGGAACAAATAAACTAATTTTAAAAAGTTATTTAAAATACAAAACAGCTAATTAATTCAATCTACTACTTACCAAACAAGGCCTCTATAATTAGTCAAATGACACAAACATCAGCTTACTCTCCATTTGCAAATTAGAAACATGTTTGGCATCAACTTAAAAGTTACTTATAAGTTTGAAATACATAATTTTTTTTAATGTATAAAGATAATATCCAAACCCACCCACAATTGAATGCATATTTGACCCAGCAACCCGCCACAGGTCAGTCCAAAAAAGCTAGCAATTTAGCATATATTAGTTGTTAATTGTGTCTATAAAGGTCTCAAATATCTTATTTTTATCGATGTGCGATGTTAAAAAAATAACATCCAAGCCTACAACCGAATATATACCGGATCCAACAACCCATCACAGGTAGGTCCAAAAGAGCTAGCAATTTGGTATATATTAGTTGTTTGTGTTTATAAAGGTCTCAAATACTTTTATTGTTATCGATGTGGGATGTTACAAACACCCCCTCTTATACGTCGAACCCACAAACACACATACGGAACCCGGGTAGTGCCTCTACACTTCTGGCGGGGTAGAGTGATACCATTTATAGCATCCAAGCCCGCAATCAAATACATACCAGACTCAGCAACCCACCACAGGTTAGTTCAAAAGAGCTATTAATTTGGTATTCGTTAGTTGTTAGAATTGTGTCTATAGAAGTCTAAAATACTCTTATTATTATCTATCTGGATGTTAAAATAACAAACTTAAATTTTCCAAACAACCCTATTTAGTGAAATCCTTTATGTTAATCAAAATTTATATTTATTTTGAATTTAAATATATACACTTTACCGAATTACATTAGTTTGCTGAATTGACATCAGGAAATTCTAAAACCATTTCGTTAGATATTAAACTTCACCCATATGCATGCATAATTTCGTAAGTTAAGTAGTTAACACATCAAATATACGAAATAACTATATCAATTAAGATTAGTATGCAATGATGAAAAATGAATGAAACTAAATGCAACCTTTTCACTTTAAATTTTTAACCTTATGGACCGCTGGGTAATTGTAAGTTGAAACACTAGGAGAGAGAGAGGATAATTTTGAACCCTTGTGGTGTTAAGAAAAGAAGGTATTTTCTGTACTATACTGTATGCCTAGGGTTCCAGAAAAGGAGGTTGTTGTGATGAATGTAGACAAGCTGCTGATAAAATTACCTCACTTTCTCCACCCCATTTACTGCATTCTCTCTCTAGTACCTTCTCTCTCTGTATATGCATATGCTGTGCAGTTGTGAGTTGCCTCGAAAAAGAGCTAATTAAGGTTCAGGCATCCAGTGCACGTGTGACCCAGTACCCAATGAAAACATTGAAGAACCCTAAAATTTTGTCTCAAAAGAGAGGAACATGAAACAATAAATTAGAAGATCGTAGATAAAAGGCTTTCAAGCCCATACCTTTTTGTTTGTTCATGCATCACCCCCATCAGTCCATCACCCTTGAGTGACTACACTTCCCCAGATGTATTACATTTCACTTTAAGTTCATCACATCTTAATAATTATATATATATTGCATTAATATTAAAACAATATTAATAGCAGTAGTATCTCATCAGTACATATCTTCAAAGAAAAATATTTAATTAATCATATTTTACTTGTCTTAAATTTTTTATCAGTTTATTAAAATAATATGAATCTCACTTTTAAAATGTTTGTCTATGGTTTTCTATATAGTACTGGACTAGAATTGCATATTTTCAATTACCAAAATAATTAACACAAACAAACCGCATGAATCAGACCTTGGTCTCAAGCGTAGTATTTGAACAACATAATTAGGCAATTAGTGCTAGCTACGAAAGATAATTAAAGAACAGTAATATATTATATAACAACCAGATAATTAATTAACATAGAGAGAAGTCTAGATAATCAACATGAAAAGTACTCTTACTACCAGCAACTAAACAAAGAAGAAGAGGAACAGTAATGCTAATTAAAGTAATCATAGCCAGATAAGATGAAGTGATGATAAAGAACCAAACACATGTGGATCATCTTTTGTTAATTATAAGGAGGTCTTGGTGCACCTGCCCAGTATGGCTGATCACTTGGTAGTTGGTTAAGCATACTTGGATTTAGACCATGAAACAGTGAAGTGCCACTATTAGAGTGTTCTGGCATAAGTTGTTGCTGCTGCTGCCCTCCTCCAATCATCCCTGGTGGTGATTCTAGGGCTCCGCTTCCGGGGGCAGGTGACTGATCTTCATCTTCAAGAGGAAGTCTCTCGTAGGCCGCATTCCCAAAAGATGCAGCCATAATGACTACAGGCCCAGAGGCAATTAGCTGGCCCACGACGCTCCCTCCTACAACTTGCCCTTGACCGCCTGCTAGGTAAATAGTCAAACCCGAAGCAGCAGGCGGTGCAGGAGGGGGCAAAAATGAACCAGAAAGGGAAAGAATTTCAAATCTTCCCTGTAAAGTAATGACTGCACCTGGGGCAGTTGGTTGTCTTAAAGTAACATTAGTAACAGTTCCATTTCCACTTAAAATGCAAACCCCTCTTTGTCTTCTGGTAGCAAAAGTTGAAACACTTTCTTGGATATCACAACCGTTTGCGATTTCCATGACATGAGATCTGAGAGCATTGGCACTGTCTCTGGTGATTATAATAGGTGGTTTGGGCTTGTTCTTGGACCCAGCTGGTCGACCACGAGGTTTTCGGTTCCCACTTCCTTCACCATCTGATCTCCCACCTGTGATGGAAACTAATTCGTTTCCTTCATTGTTGTTATTGTTGTTGTTATTGTTATCAATCATCTCGCCCCTTTCGAGTTTTAAGCCGTGGCTTAGCCCACTGCTTCCGCTTTGTCCTTCGTCGGAGTTATGTTGTTGTTGCTGCTGCTGATGTTGACTCTGATATTGATGTGGTTGATAGTGAAGTTGAAGATCTCTAGCATGAAAAGGAGGTGGTAATGGACGGCCATGAGCTGTTACTGGATCCATGAGATCTAATTTTTTCAACTAATTAAAATCCAAACCAGCTTGATCCAATAGCTTCTTATATACACCCACACCAAAAGAAGTTAAAATAATAAGTTTATATTCCAACTATAAACAACAGAGAAAGGACTCATGTTTTGATTTGAGCTCAAGACATGGTACACTAATAAATATAATTACAAGTTTTGCATTCTTGCCAGTTGTTTGTTGGTTAGGGTTTGGGAGAAAAAGAGAGAGAAATGAGGGGTTGGGCTTTATGATTAAAAATATGTAGAGTTATATATGAGGTCTTGTTGTGTGTTAAGGTATGGTTAACAGTAGTGGTTTAAGGTTGGGTTAAGGAAAGCTGGTAGGGTTTAGTTTTGGGTGCGCATGGGCGGTGGGAATGGGACCCTACTTTTCTCCCTCCCCACGTTCACTTCTCTCCTCAACCTTTTCTCATGGAATATATAATCGGACTGTGAGCTTGCTAGCTAGCCTCAATGGTTTGGTAGCCAATTTGTTTATCTTCGAATCGTTTTTTTTTTTTTTAATGTTTTTTCATAGTCCTACTTCATATTTGTATTTGAGTTGACTCCTCTTCTAACTTGTAGCTATTTTTTAATATGTCTATGACTTACATTTACATATTTTATTTTGTTTTCCTCTGGAAAACAACCCTGGAATTAGTAATGAAACTGGGAAAAGATAATTCGGAACTGAATGATATGATGATATGCATTATTATTTATTACTCATATATTTTTAATGTTAAAATGATAAAGTGAATCTAAGGTGTTCTGTCTTTTTTTATTTCGGCTATATATGATATTTAAGATCATCGAGCCTTTTGTAGCGTGTCATCATATTAAATACATGAACAAGTTATTAGGGTGATCGTGTTCAGATTTAACTCGGATTAGATGTTAAACCGGAATCAAATCATAAAATTGCGGTTCTTGAAAAAATTAAATCAACCCATAATTCATAATAGTCGGTTCGGATTAATAGATTTTAACGGTTCGGAACATAGTTTGATTAATAAAGTTAGAAAATATTATAGTAATACTTTCTGTATTTAAATTTTTCATATTTAAATATTCATTACTGATAGAAATTATTCCAATATAATTACATATGATAATGTTTAATAACTTGAATATCAATTTAGTTGTAATAAAAACATATCGAAATGCAAATATTAGTATAAAAATCTTAAACATTATCTTTACAAACAAGAGTAATACATTATCCTTTGGTATGTAAAATAAGTTGATAAACAAATATACAAGATTTAGTCTGTGTTTCAAAAAATTATACTACTTCGGATTATATAATTATAAATATAAAACTAAGATATATATATATATATATATATAAAACTAAGATATATTTATATATATATTTATATATATATATATATATATGGCACAAATTGAAAGTGATTATAATTAACGTCAAATCAAAACCGAATTATAACCTGTAGATTTTTAAAGTAATTGAATCACATCTCAGTTTTGATATGGATCGATTCAAAATCGGACCGATTTATATAAATTATGCGATTTAGCCCGAATCATGATCACTTACAAATTACATTATGTCTGTTGTACCAAGTCCACTCCTTATCAATATACTTCAACTGACTCATGTGTTTCTTATCTAAGTTCCTGATATCTAGCTTTTAGTTAACAAGTCTGTGTATATCAATACCTCATATACTTCTATATATTCTTCTATAGTTTACACATAAACAATATAATTGTGAAACCAATACATTACTTGTTTTTACCGAAACTAATGTTCATCCTTAATCCATGAAACACTGGATTCGCAGTAAGATACCTGAATCGTAGATTATCACACCATTGAGTGGGAGGTAGGATAGAGATTCCGAGCTCACCAAGTAAGGATTCTATCCACATTGTTTCTGATGTAGCATGTGAGGTGTGAGGACAGGAAAAACGGTGAAATATGCTCGGTTGTGAAGCCATGCACGCTTAGAATTGTTTTCACAATCGCTCTTATGCATAATTGAGTAACTCGTCAACTAGATGCCTCAAAACGCTTTCTTAAATGGCGTGCTGAATGAAGAGGTATATATGAAACAATCCCCTGGCTTCACTGATTCAAATTACCCATCATACATGTGCAAACTTCACAAGACTATATACGGGCTAAAACAGTCCCCTGGTGAGTGGTATTCTTATCGTGGTGCGTACCTCGTTGCTCAGGATTTCTGTATATCTAAGACAGAACCTTCTCTTTTCATCCGGAGGGACTCAAAATGTATATTATTTGTTTTGGTGTATGTCGACGATATACTTGTTACTAGCTCCAACTCCCAGGATGTAACTGATTTAATTTTCCAGTTGGGTAACACGTTTGCCATAAAGGATTTAGGCAACTTGAATTATTTTTTGGGTATTAAAGCTCTTCCCCACAAACATGGCTTATTTTGGTCTCAATAGAAATATATTCGAGACATTCTTACTCGCACAAATTTCGCAGGTGCAAAGCCAATTCATACTCCTCTTGCTGCCAACACTCAACTCTCATTGTATGGAGGTTCTAAGTTCAATGACCTTGCCAAGTATAGAAATGTAGTTGGTGCACTTCAATATCTTACTTTCACTCGGCCAGGCATCTCTGTGGTAGACAATAAGGTATGTCAGTTTCTGCATAATCTATCAGAAGATCATTGGGCAACAGTTAAGCGAATCTAACGCTACCTTAAAAATACTGTAAATTATGGCATGTTACTACGCCGACCAAAAATCTAAATCTTAAGGTGTTCTCAGACGCCGATTGGGCTGGTTGCCCTGATGATAGGCGGTCCACCATTGACTACTGTATCTTTCTTGGTGGTAATTTAATCTCCGCAATGAGTCAGTTGGTGTATATGGTTCGCACGAAACATATAGAGATTGACTATCACCTTGTTAGAGAACGTGTGGCTCAAAAGCGACTTCAAGTTCGATTTATCTCTTCAAAAGATCAAATATCTGATATCTTCATTAAGGCCTCAGCTCACCGCATTTTCAGTTTCTAAGCGACAAGCTGACCATTTGTTCACCATGCTCAGCTTGAGGGAGGGTGTTAGACCAAGTCCACTACTTATCAATATACTTCAACTGACTCATGTGTTCCTTATGTAAGTTCCTGATATCTAGCTTTTAGTTAACAAGTCTATGTATATTAATACCTTATGTACTTCTATATATTCTTTTATAGTTTACACATAAATAATATAATTGTGAAACCAATACATTACTTGTTTCTACTATGTCTTGTTATTCGAAATTAAAAACTAACTATACTAGGACTTATATAATTTGGCGTGTTTAATTAATTTTTCAAAGGATATATAATACTTGATATATTATTTATGAGAAGAATGATTATGAGGTTAATCTCACCATACATTTCTTAAAATCACTATACATGCATGTAAATAAATAAAATTATATATTACTAAATATTTACTTATCATTTGTCTCACATTTCTTGTAAATTAGGGAAGTAAGTAATTAAATAATTATTATAACATACTCAAGTTTGAGAAATCATTATTCTTGTCGTCTACAAAGATAAGCATCGGGTAACTTCATGGTCGAGGAGTGAACCCTGACCCACTCCCCTAACTCTAACCCGCCCTGATCTCCGACGGGGTTTCTTTTGCTCCCCGATCCCCGCCCCGAACGGGAACGAAAATTCACGTGGGTTAATAGGGAATTTTAATATATTTTTATTAAATAAAATTTTATATATTTTTAATAAAAATAATTTAAAAATTATGATACATAAATATGTTTTAAATTTAAAGTCATATTTTAAATAGCAATTCAAATTTAAATGTATTTATAATAAAAGATAATGTTAAAATTGTTTTTATTAATCATATTCTACTATGAAATTTTAAGATAAGAAAAAATTAAAAAATTCAAACTTTAAGAATGTATATCACATTATATTTATTTATAATTATATATATATATATATATATATATATATATTATATTAAATATGATAATCGAAGACCAGGATAGGGAACGAGACAAGAATACCCTAATCCCTAGACCCCGTATTTTTTTAAAATTTTTACCCTTTCCCTGCCCCGAAGCCAAAAAATTTCTCGAACTCCCGTCCCGTATCTGATGAGCAGGTGAAATGCCCATCTCTAATCGTCTACTATGGGATAATCAGATGCAGTACGATATCCTGTACTACAATGTCTTCTAATGCAAAATAAACTAAATTCTAAGCTTTATTATTATTGTAATGTATACGCCGATATCATAATAAAATAATTTATATTTGATTTAAGTGACGGGAACTTTTTACATTTTAGTATATTAAATATAAATAATTAGTATTATCGGCGGATAAGTGAGTTTGGGAAGTTCACAAAATTAAATGAGTCGCGACTATTATCAACATATAAATTAAGGGAGATATATTAATTGTAGCATATCTTGGTTAATATATATCATTAACCTATTCGTTTTAATTCTGAATAGTTTTAGCTTAAAGAGTTGCTATAACTCAAGTATTTGATTAAATCCTGCAAAAGAGAATTAGAAAGCATATAAACAGTTGGTATATTTGGAGAGTTGGAGAGGTTCTCATTAAATCTTTTTCGAAAGTTCTGAGAGAAAATTATTATACAATATAATTTCATAAAATCTAAACAAAAAATTGACTCTATTCTAAGATCATTTTGTATAAATTTGATTATAGTGTAGAATTACAATAAACTCATTAATTTTCAACAATTTTAGAAAAGTATATATAATTTTTTAATTTATAAACTAAAATATGTTAATATATCAATAGAAAATAATATATATATATATATATATATATTTATTTATTTATTTATTTATTGTATTTATACAGAAGTTCTCTACCAAACTCCATGAGTTTTATCTGTAGTCTACTCTAGGGTTGTACGCGGTTCGGATCGGATCGGTTTTAGATTAAAAGTCGAACCAAACCGCGAAGAGCGATTTTAGAAAATTTTCATCCGCAACCGCATCAATTGCGGTTGCGAATTTGCGGTTATTGCGGTCCGGTTTGCGGTTCAACTACTTAATATAAAATATTAAGAATCACAAAAAAAAATACAAAGTGTCCGGCTAATGTGTAAAAATTTAATATAAATTGCAGGACTCCTTCAAACTCTGGTTTTTGGCTTTCCTGCTGTTCTTAACACTGCTAATAAAAAATAATGTAATGAATCACAACGAGAGTTTAAGACTTGAGAGGGTAGGGACTAATTGGACTTGAACATTGAGACTTGAAATAATGGATTAGGTTTAAGTCATAAGACAACTACACAAGTAGTATTAATTTATTTATTTTATAATATTAAACAACATAAAATTTAACAAAATAAATGTGTTTACATATTAGTTTATATACTATAAAATATATTTTATTATAAATATATATATTGCGGTTTGCGGTTGCGGTTTTGCGATTTTCTAAAATATAAAACCGCATCCAAACCGCAAATAAGTGATTACTAAAAAATTCATCCGCAACCAACTCGCGTTTCACGATTATTCGCAAAACGCGATTCGGTTGCGAGCGGTTAATGCGGTTGAGCGGTTCGTCTGTACACCTCTAGTCTACTCATGTTATTTGATGGATTAAGCCAATTTTTTTTAGTGTGAAGCATGGAATTATTGAACTCAATAATTTAAAATGTTATACAAATGATAGAATAAATATCATATCAATAATTTAAAAAATAAGTATATAGAAAGATATAAATATATTTATACAGATATATAACATCTAATATTGGATTGTATGTAACAAATTTAGTTGACTTTTAAATTCTAATCCAGCATTACGTACAATTCATAATTTGTTACTACAATTATTTGATCAGGCAGGTTGAGAACGGCAGATAACATGCTGCTATCTGATGTTAATGCACTTATCACATTTTAATTTGAAAAATATCTGCAAACAAAATTTATAATACGAAAATGAGCTTCTAATCTTATTTTCTTTTTTGACAGGGCTTCTCATCTTTTCTTTTTAATCTTGAATAGCATAATTTATTTTCCTGGTAAAGCCAAATGCCATATTTGGATTTTCCAAGTCTCAGTATCTATTGAACCTATGTACTCCCTCCGTTTCAAAATACATATCCACTTTTAAAAAATCACACATATTAATAAATGTGAATGTTGATGAAAAAAGTTGTATTAATTGTATTAATCGAGTATAATATGTGGAATATGGTTGATCTAGGAAATATAAATTAAAGATAGGTGGTGTAGAGTTGATTTTGAAAATATAAAATTACATTGAAAGTTGAAGTGGACAACTAATGTGAAATAAATTTGTTCTTCTAAAATGGACATGTATCGTAAAACGGAGGAAGCATATACTAAAACATTTTTCTCTGGCGGGAACCTTTTACATATATTTCTGGAACATTTTATCTATTTGCGGGTGCTAATTCATCACTAATGTAGGTTATGTTCAAAAGATAAAATAGACCAAGGTGTGTGAATAACAATTGTTAAAGCAAAGCTAGGCTTCAAAAGAGACATAGTGCCTGTTTGGGCACCAAACTTATGCCATTCATTTGCTCCAAACGCCAGTTTTAGCTTTAGGTTGCTGTTTGGCAAATTAAGTCAAGGCCCCTTTCTTGTCACTTAAATGACAAAAGCAGAATGTATAGAATTCTAACTTTCCCGTCTAACTTATTTTGGTGCACTTAATGCTGCCCTGTTTATATATTATTAAAGTACTCCCTCCGTCTCAATGAATCGTTAACATTTTAAATAGAATATTCGGCACACATTTTAAGGTGCATATTAAGTATAGTTTCAAAACGTTTTTT
>PHNY01260340.1:2135-13524 GCA_003724115.2 Anethum foeniculum
CTATTAGTAACGAGCTAACGTGTTAGATTTTTGTAACAACTAAAACAACTACTAGGTGCACAAGTAGAACTATAAGGTGGAATTTCGTAACTGCACGTAGGTTCAATTTATTTTAACTACATAATTTAATAGCATTTATTTATTATATATTCTCATCAAATTCAATTTTTTTACGATTATTAATTTAATTTAATACAAATATTTTAATTTTATTTCGCACGGGCATGAGGTTTAATTATCTGCAAATACTAATTTAATATTTTTAATCTCGGGTACGTGCGAAGGGTTACCAACTAGTACAAATTAAAAGATAACCCTGATGTTTCGTGGAGATAACCCTCGTGTAATATGAAGCAAAGTCTTTAATTCATCACCAAACTGCAGCAAGTAATGCGTGAGATTTGTGCAAGCCATAGAGTGCTATGGGCTGGACTGCCAATATGATTGGGCTCGACTATTGATATTACTGGGCCTGAACCAATACATCAAAAAGGAGTGCTGGACAACAACATTTTCTAAAAAATGTGTAATAGTTTGAATATTTTAAGTATGCTATATGTTTAGTTGAAAGTTATGTGGACACAGGGAAGATTTTGAATGAAATATTTTAGCTCTCACTCTCATGATTTCTCATCTCCTTCTCTATTACTATGATTATTGTGTTTTAACCTCTTATGCACTTTCAGTTTAAATCTGTCAATTTCAATTAAACATAAAATAACTTGAAGATTTACAAGTCCTGTAGCATTGGTATCAGAGCTTCATCGATCTATCTCATCCTTTTTAAATTGATTATTTCTTATTACGATTGCGCGGAAATCGTATAAATCAGTTCTGGCACCTACAACTCGGAAATCTACAGCTATGGAAGATCAGATTAAGAGTTTGGAGAAGAAGATGGAGCAACAAAGCCTTGAAAACAACAAAAAATTTGAAGATATAATGAATCTGTTGAAGCATATGACGTTGAACAATAATCAGTCACAAGCTAGCATACATACATCTTATGATTCAGCTACTGGAGGCAATTCAGGTACTAATAATTCATTCAGACCTACTCTCAATTATGTGCCTAAAGTTGAGTTTCCTAAATTTGATGGGAGTAATCCTAGGTTGTGGATTAAAAAATGTTCCAAATACTTTACTCTCTGTAAAATACCTGAAGAACAGCGAGTCGATTTAGCATCTCTCAACATGATTGATAAGGCTGAGATCTGGATTTCTAGTTATTTGTCAATTAGGAAGCATGTTGAATGGAGTGATTTTGTAATAGATCTGAATGCTAGATTTAAAGATGAGTTAGGTTCAAATGTGGTGGAATTATTCAATAAGCTACAACAACATGACACTCTAGAGAATTACATTGATTCTTTTGAGAATTTGAGAGCTGTAATGTTACAAAATAATTCTGATCTTCCTGAATCCTATATCCTGGAGAGTTTTATTGGAGGATTAAAGCCAGCAATTAAACCATTTGTGAGAGCTTTTAAACCTAAATCTATGGCTGATGCTATTGAGTTTGCTAGACTACAAGAAGAGGTATTAAATTGCAGTAGTGGTGCTATGAGATCTACAAAGTTCTCTTCTAGTGTTTCAAAATTCACTCAGCCTGTACCTGTTATGGCTAACACTAAACCTCCGCTCCTGCCAACACTAAACCTCCGCTCCTGCCAACACCTGCTCATCAACCAGCTGTGTTTCAACCTGTTAAGAATAATCAGAGCTTGGCCAAAAATTTCAAACACATTCCAGCTGATGTTAGAGCAGAAAAAATAGCAAAAGGATTGTGTTATTTCTGTGATCAGCCTTATTCTAGAGGCCATAAGTGCAAGTTTCGAGAAAATCAGTTGTTCACGGTGGAAATTGAAGGACAAGAACCAGAAGTTGGAAATGGTTGTGATGAAGATGAAGAGGCCACAAAAGATGCGACGGATCCATGTATCTCTGTGAATGCATTATCTGGCAGCAACTCTTTTAACACTATAAGAATCAGGGGAGTAGTGAAGGAGCAGATAATTCATATCTTGGTGGATTCTGGGAGCACACATGATTTTTTAGATATCTCTGTTGCAAGGAAACTGGGATGTAAAATAGTGGATATGCCTGCACAGTCTATTACTTGGCAGATGCAGGGTACTTCCTTTAGCACAGATGTCATGCAAACATATGTGTAAGGGCTTTACTTGGCAGATGCAGGGTACTTCCTTTAGCACAGATGTCATGCTAATTTCATTAGGGAGTTGTGATATGGTGTTGGGAATTCAGTGGCTTAGCAAGCTTGGTCCTATTTGTTGGGATTTTAAGAAGCTATTAATGACATTCAAAATGGACGGCAAAGCAATGACATTAAGAGGGACTCCTATGCAGAAACTTAAAGTCATTCAGAAGGCACCAGAAACTTAAAGTCATTCAGAAGGCACCAAGCCTGAAAATGATGAGCAGTGCTGCTCATATATGTCTTTTACAACTTAAGAATGTCACTAAACTCGGTGAAATTGGTCAAAATTCAGAGAAAGAAGTATGTGACCAGCAGTCTCCAGAAGAGTTGAATCAACTTAAAAGCAAATACCATGTGATTTTTGAAGAACCTCAAGGATTGCCACCTCATAGAGGCGTGTTTGATCATACTATCCCAATGGAACCAGGAGCAATGCCAGTCAACGTCAGGCCTTATAGATATCCATTAAAGCAAAGAGATATCATAGAGCAGTTGATACAAGAAATGTTGGATAGAGGGATCATTCAAAATAGTTCAAGTCTGTTTGCCTCTCCGGTTGTGCTTGTTGGAAAAAAAGATGGTACATGGAGGCTATGTATTGATTATCGAGGTTTAAATAGCAAAACGGTGAAGAACAAATTTCCTATTCCAGTAGTTGAGGAACTAATTGATGAGTTAGCTGGTTCATCGGTGTTTAGTAAGCTTGACTTGAGGGCAGGATACCATCAATTAAGGGTGCAAGAACATGATGTCTACAAAACAGCATTCAAGACTCATACCGGACATTATGAGTTCTTAGTTATGCCATTCGGTTTAACTAATGCTCCTGCCTCATTCCAAAGTTGGATGAACAATGTTTTTAAGCCATTACTTAGAAAATGTGTATTAGTTTTCTTCGATGATATTTTAGTTTACAGTCAGAACTTAAATGATCACTGGAGACATTTGGCAGCTGTATTTGAGCTTATGAAAGAACATGGAATGTACGTAAAAGAGAGTAAATGTACTTTTGCTAGCAACAGGGTGGAGTACCTTGGTCATTTCATTTCAGAAAAGGGTGTTGAAACTGATCCTGCCAAAATTGCAGCAATCAATAGTTGGCCTGTACCAGCAACAATAAAAGAGTTGAGAAGTTTTCTTGGGCTGACAGGTTATTACAGAAAATTTGTCAATCGTTATGCAGCCATTAGCAAACCGTTGACAGAATTGCTTAAGAAAGGTGCTTTTAAATGGACAGAAACATCTCAACAAGCTTTTGAGACACTAAAGAACGCAATGATCTCTGCACCGGTGTTGGCTGTTCCCAACTTTTCAAAAACGTTTGTCGTGGAGACTGACGCATCGAGAGACGGAATAGGAGCTGTGCTTATGCAAGATAAGCATCCACTAGCCTTTATTAGTAGAGCTCTAGGCCCAAAATGGCAAAAACTTTCAGTGTATGAAAAGGAATTATTGGCTTTGGTTTTTGCTGTTCAAAAATGGGAGCAGTACTTGTTGGGAAATCACTTTATCATAAGGACTGACCAGAAAAGTCTTAAGTGGTTATTGCAGCAAAAGTTATCGACCCCTTTCCAACAATTCTGGCTTTCAAAACTGATGGGATTTGACTACGAAATTCAGTACAAAAAGGGTGTTGATAATGTCGTAGCAGATGCTTTGTCAAGGATTCAAGGTGTGGACATTTTATGTATGGCAATATCACTCACTTCTTCAAATCTACCTGATCTGATTAAAGCTAGTTATGTTTTAGATCAACATTTACTCAAGGTCATTGATAGGTTGCAGCAGAATGAAAGTATTTCATATTACCAATTGCAGCATGGTCTTTTGAGGAAAAAAGGAAAAATACTGGTAGGACCAGATGAGAATCTGAGAGCTAAAATTTTAAATTGGAATCATGCTTCACCTGATAGTGGTCATTCAGGAAGGGAGTTAACTTTAAGGAGAATCAAATCTATATTTTATTGGAAAGGGCTATCAAATTCTGTTAAAAACTTTGTTAAGCAATGCAAGGTTTGTCAAGCTACTAAAACTGAGTCGATAGCAAGTCCTGGTCTTCTACAACCATTACCAGTTCCAGAAGAAGTGTGGGTTGATATCTCTATAGATTTTATTACTGGTCTTCCTAAATCTGCAGGAAAAGAGGTAATCTTTGTAGTTGTGGATAGGTTGAGTAAATATGCGCATTTTATATCATTAGCTCATCCTTTCACAGCTGTAGAAGTAGCTCAAGCATATTTAGATAATGTGTTTAAATTGCATGGCTGGCCTAAAAGTATTGTAAGCGATAGAGATCCAATATTTCTTAGTCAATTCTGGAGGGGCCTGTTTAGTATTCATGGAACAGAGTTCAAGTTATCTTCCGCTTATCATCCACAAACCGATGGCCAATCAGAAGTGGTAAATAAGTGTCTTGAAACATATCTTAGGTGTATGTGTGGGGAGCATCCTAAGGACTGGAACTTTTGGTTACCTACAGCGGAATGGTGGTACAATACTCATTTTCATACTGCTGCAAGGATTACACCATATGAAATTGTGTATAATCAGCCACCTCCGCTGCACCTTCCTTATCTTCCAGGTGAATCAAGTAATGAAGTAGTGGATAGAACATTGCAGAGGAAGGAAGCTATGATTGCTAGCTTGAAATTTCATCTCTTGAGAGCTCAGCATAGAATGAAACAGCAGATGGATCTCCATAGAACTGAGAGAAGTTTTCAGGTCGGAGACTTTGTATGGCTGAAGCTTCAGCCTTATCGGCAATCTAGTGTGCAAAACAGGAGTAATCATAAGCTATCCTTCAAATTCTATGGGCCTTTTAAAGTGTTGGCGGCTATTGGTGCAGTTGCATATAAATTGGAGCTACCACCTGCTTCTCAAATTCACAATGTTTTTCATGTTTCTCAACTCAAACCTGTGATTGGAACGTTGCCACTAGTCGCTACTTTGCCTGATTGGTGTAATCAACAAAAAGGTGCTGTCAATTTTATTCAGAAGCAACCTGAAGCTATACTTGATACTCGAATGGTGAAGTTTCAAAACAGAGTTCAAGTACAGTATTTAGTGAAATGGTCTAATAGTCAGCTACATGAAAATTCTTGGGAGGAGGCTGTTGCTTTTGTGTCAAAGTTTCCAGACTTCTGCAAGAATGCTGGTGTTGGTTCAGACTTGGGACAAGTCTGTTAAAGGGGGAGGATATGCTATGGGCTGGACTGCCAATATGATTGGGCTCGACTATTGATATTACTGGGCCTGAACCAATACATCAAAAAGGAGTGCTGGACAACAACATTTTCTAAAAAATGTGTAATAGTTTGAATATTTTAATATTTCAGTGGTAATTGTTGGCGGGAAGTTGGGAATATTTTAGGTGTTTGGTATGCTATATGTTTAGTTGAAAGTTATGTGGACACAGGGAAGATTTTGAATGAAATATTTTAGCTCTCACTCTCACCTCTCTCTTCTGATTTCTCATCTCCTTCTCTATTACTATGATTATTGTGTTTTAACCTCTTATGCACTTTCAGTTTAAATCTATCAATTTCAATTAAACATAAAATAACTTGAAGATTTACAAGTCCTGTAGCATAGAGCAATTAAGCTAATAGAAGCAGAGGCTTCAGAGAGTGTAGTCCAGAAAACCTGTATAATTCGATCAAAATCTGATGGCAACGCTGCAAGTGAATGCTCCCCAATGTAAACAGGGGAATATGTCAGATACAAGGAGTATTTGTGCCTCAGTTCAAGCAACAACTAGAATCTAATGCTCATGTATAGACTAGTTAGTATTGTAGGATTTATAACATCTGTGACTTCCAAAGTGAGGTTACTGCAAGTGACCTTGAGCACATGTGAATCAGAAGGTTTTAACTTTCAAAAGAGAAGATGATAACTAATAATATAGTTTAGCTTGTCCATAGACATATCTAGACGAGAGTTTTCTAAAACTTAGAAAAAAACTACATCTTTACGTGTCACGATATGTAGGGTAAATGCCATATATAACTTTTAAAATCTCTAGATCATCAAGACACACCCCCTGTAAATAAAACCGCATATGATTACAAAATGTAATATTCTAGGATGGAAAAAAAAAAAAAAAAAGCAACACTGTTGTAGTTTAAAGATGAGTTGACTAACATAAACATAAAAGACATCTCCGCATCAATTCTATCTACTCATTATAATAGTAGAATTATACTGGCTGGTGGGATGAAGTTCTTTTGCAGAGTCAAGTCAAGCCGGGAAGAGTTACTTGCTCACTTTGGCTCTAAAATAGTTCTAGGCTTTATGTTGTTGTCATCACATTATGTTGTTTCAATAGTACAGAGAAAAGCTAGAATTCAAAGCCAGAAAGGGTGTGCGTGTGTGTGTTTTGATTATGTGGGTGTGTATTGTTTTGAGAGAGACGAGAGAAGGAGAGAAGGTCGATGAAAGAGATTTGATGAGTGAGAGATACGGGGGAGACCTGGGAAAAGAGAGAAAATATTTGGGTGGGGGAATTAAAGAAATCTAAGGACAAAATGTTTTTATCACGAGGGGGGTAAACTGTCGGCGTTTTTTTTTTGGTTTCTTAAAAAGTAGTTCAGACATCGATTTTGTTCACAACTGATGTATAAAATCTCGTTTCACATCGTTTTTCAATTTACGGATCTTAAAAACATCAATAACATCGGTGGTATTCGAAACCGATGTTAAAGGGGGTCTCTATTGACCATTTTCTTGTAGTGGATTCTGTGTGGGATGGTGTATTCTAATTCTGTGTGATTCATATAGGTCATTAGATTAGATGGATTAGATTAGATGGATCTGGCTTCGGTTAGTTTCTAGTTTTGTTGTTTCTATTTGATCACTAACCTATAATAATAATTAGTGCAATTGCGTACTGCGGGAAACCGTCGTATTGGCAAGTGAGAATACGTAAATTCTTGAAGATAAAGATTGGGAAGACGTTGAAGAATTTTAACAAGAGAGTATTTTTAGGGATAAGAATATTGCTAGGTAACTAACATGGAGTATCAAGCAAGAGCTTGTACTTTGTATTCTTAAGTTAGTTACTATTGTATAGGAAGCATATAAGCAGGGAGGTTGTTGTCATCTGTTATGAGTTTTAGTTATCAATTTTCTTTAGTTGCTTCTTGCATGCAATTTATAAATGATATTTCTCTGTGTGTACAAGAATCTGCTGCTGTTAGGCCAACTATGGCAGATGCAGCCTCCATGTTGTGCAACGAAAGAACTCCTCCGTCTCCCCCAGAACAACCTGCATTTTTAAATAGAGCAAAATGATATTTTGGCGCAGTAAAGTTAAGTTCCTCTTCCGAGATCGGAGGCACTACTGCTACTGAAATGACAATAAGTACAGTTGAAGGTCGATAAAATGTGTGATAGTTTTATACTATTCACCGATGAATAAACATTATAGAGCAATCTATATGGATTGTAATAGACTACTGTAATTTGTATAAATTGTTTGATATTTCAAATAATAAACGAGTCATGTAAAAGAATTGTACTGGTTTGTGAGCAGCTCTGTAGATTTATTAGAAGTTGACAGAAATTTTATTTGTTTATACTTCTTGTGAACTAGAAATTTTATAAGAAGCACCTTTGATTTATACGCATTGAGTTTTAGCATAGATCAATCGTGTTTTTCCGTCTACCAGTACTGCAGAAAACGAACCTGACGAAGTAATACTTAATTTTAGGTAAGTATTGACAGACAGGAAATAACGTTGCATCTTGTTGGTAATCAGCTTACAGGGATTTAACTGATTTTATTGGAAACATAGACACAATTGCTTCTCCTGTTTGTGAGACTTGGCGTTCATGTCATAAAAAGTAAGGATTCCAACGTTGTCAAGATCGCGAAAACCAACCCCTGGCCTTTTTATTTCTTTTCTTCAAGATCTCTTACCACGCCAAACATTATAACTATATAATGCTAAGCATGATTTGTAAATCACAGTTGACTTAAGATTACAGTAACTTTCAAGTCACAAGCGTCATATATTCATGGCGGTTATATATATAATGGACTGGGATGACCACCCGTGAGCACAGTTTTTCTATATCATATTCTATATCATTACAGAAACTAGACGCTAGCTATCGTTAATCAAACCAAACCAAACATACCCTGTATACCCCTTAAAGCAGGTCTGAGGAGGATAAGATGTACGTAGATCATACCCCTATAATAAAAGTAAAACCAGAGAGTCACAAATGCTTGTACGCAAAGGTCTAATAATAATTTTATATATAATGATTTAGTACAATGGCGTACTGCGAGGAAAACACAGATGCATATAATAATAACCTAAGAACTTTGAAATCCCTCAAGTGGTGGACGTCCATTCCCACGAGTCTTAACAACTAATTTTAATATGTTACAGTTGTTTCCATTCCTCTCTCTATATATTATTACTAGTATTTGTCTGTTAACATTATACTCAAACCATCCAAAATCTCGAGGAAAATTATGCTTCTCTGCTCTGTCTTTCTTTAGTTTCTAAAGTTTAAAGATTATTAAGTGCTTTGTTTACGAGGAAAAGATGACAAGGTCATATGGCTACTCAAAAATGGAAATAGAAGACCCTGAAGAGATACAACATCGACGAGCCCGGTTCTTGATCCACAAGGTGCTGCAACAGGCTGCAACCAAGACAAGGAAACCGTCTTACTTTCGAGTCAGAATACGAAGATTGAAGATCAAGATTGGGAAGACGTTGAAGAATTTGAACAAGAGAATGTTTTCAGGGATAAGAAGATTGCTAGTCAAGTAATATGGAGTATCAAGAGCCTTGTACTTGTATTCTTAGTTAGTTAATTAGGATAGGAAGCATGCAGAGAAGAAGCTGTGGTCAGTTTGCTATGAGTCTTGATGATCGATCTTCTTTAGTTGCTTTTTGCATGCATTCATGTATTTTAAATCATATTTCTTTGTGTAATATTATTATATCCATTTAATAGGAGAAATTATGTATGCAGGATGTATGTGTGAAACGAATTTCATGCTTAATAGATTGGTGGATGGAGACTACTTATAAGTACTTATGTTTAGAGTTGCATCTTGCATGTGCATTTGAGATCTCAGCATTTGTCTCGTGGATAAACATTCCTTTCTCGGCCTCCTCGGATCCTTCTTCTCAAATGTACTTCCCTAGTTTACAAAAATGAAAAACAGACTTTTATAGCTACATTTGTCTATATTTTCATTTTTCGGATATTATTCTTCTTTTTTTTACATTTCATAAATTTTGAAAAATATTAAAATTTTATAATATAAAAAATAACTTTATTCACTAATTTAAATTAATTTTGTTAATTTTTTTTACTAATTTACAATATATTTTTTTAACCATTGTACCAAACCCCCGTAAAAAATTGAAGGGGACGAAAGTTAAAGAGTCGGCAACCTGTGTTCCATTCCGGTTCCCTAAGCAGAAATCATTTCGTCACCCCCAATTCCAAACCAACTCTCAGAGAATTGTCAAATTTTTAACTCTACATGACATGCTCCCGAAAAGAAGAGAATAAATCGTGTGCGCAGCGTATCCATGGTAGTTGTGTTTTTATTTTAAATTAATTTCACATGTTGCATTACCTTTATATTGTTATATCATATCATATTCCTTAATCTCGTGAGAGGAAAAATAAAAGAATAAATTCATCCAGGGTGGTTGGCTCGCCTACATCCCAAGTCCCCCACATATATTACATTTTTCAAATACCATTCGATTTTTTTTATAAAAATAGATTTCAAAAATCCGGTGAGCTTTCGTCACCTTCTGGTGGAAAATAAATAACCAGAGTTCACGGTTTCTGTTTTATGTTCTATACGTAGCTGGTAGCTCTACGTTACTGGAAAAATGGATATAATATCCTCTTCACTTCTGTATCATTCATTTGACACAATTTACGTATGTTCCATTCTGCCAACCCCAGCCAATCCGGACAGGAGGACAGAAACAACGCAACCACAGAATCGCCAACTAGAACATTGTAGTATAGTATAAAACATGAGCCAAGAATTGGGAGGATCTGAAGTAAAATCAAGATCAGAAATACTCTCAACATTCAACGTTAAGAAAATACAGTGTGTCCAACTAGAGGATTATTCTGGAGTACGGTTGGAAACACTCGAAAATTTATTGTCAATTATAAATACATTTGTTTCTGCAACAGGGACCATTCCAATAGTTACACAGTTCTGTAAAACTTTCTGGTTGAAAGACCTCGATTGACAATAAAACAGCGGGTTAGCTCCCTAACTGATATCTAATATCTTGAAGAAAAACACTAACCGCCCCAACATTAATTCGGTAGCCATTTCTACTAGCTTCTGGAATCTGAATGACTCCTATAATTATGGATGCAGGCTCAAGCAACTTAAAATTTGAACATGCTAATCTGGGCTGTACCCTAGCCAGGCTAGTGTCTCACTGTAAAACATTTGTCCTTGGTGCAATCATGAACATTGGTAAAAATTATGTTGCCAACCTAAAAGCACCTTCCATTGCAATTGTTATCTGGCAATCTGCTCACATTTTACATCTGCAACAAGATGCCGAATATGTGGTGCATACCATTTCACTCTCTCTACATGTTCCACTGAAACCTTCCATTGGTAACCTAAGTTGTAAATTTTGATATTTAATAATCCACATGAATGAGAGTATAGTGGTATTTGAATATCAGTGTTTTACCTACATATATATAAAAAATTACTGGCACTCAAATAAAAGAGATACCTTCGGATAATGATATATCACTGATGGAGTTTGAGACGTATTTGCTCCACTCAACCTCCTCCGAATCCTTCACATTGGTATGCACATGCAGTACCCCGCCCGTACTCCTGAATTGTCAACATTTCCGCATAAAATTTATAAACAGAACAAACCAGGTAACCAAAATATGTTCCAGTTACATCTTAAGAAAAAAGAACTAGAAAAGTAGAAAAACATGGAAACTGTTATACCAAAGCAATCAAAGTTTTGAAAGACAAAATAGCTATGTAAGTCCTCAAATATTGGTTAATCATCAGAATGCACGGTTGTGTGTGCTTGTATGTGGTGTGGTGGGGAGGTCATATTATCAACATGCCTAGTTTCTTTTTCTTTCTTTTTTTGTGTGTGTGTGTGTGTGTCAGGGGGGGGGGGGGGGGGG
>PHNY01260454.1:0-11209 GCA_003724115.2 Anethum foeniculum
AATCGGCTAATTCCAATATATATCCCTTAAAAACCGCAAGGGATTAAATAACCACATCATCCTTTCACAGAACTGCGTTGGCTTGATCCTATAAATATAGGTACGCAGGCATCTTGAAAAAAGATCTGACACATGTAACAAGTCGAGACACCTCTCAAGTCCAGCCCCAAACACCCAAAAACTCTCCATTTTCACATGTTTGTTATTCCAGCAACCTCCGAAATTTGTTATCACCAAATTCCTCCGTTAACAGTATGCAGGACTTAATAACCGGTGGAACAGACACTTCAGCCCTTACAATTGAATGGGCTATGTCTGAGCTAATAAAAAACCCAGAAACCATCAACAAGGCAACGGAAGAGATTAATCAAGTAATAGGGACGGACAGATGGTTGGAAGAGAGAGATCTCCCACAGCTGCCATATTTGGAGAATATCGTGAAGGAGACTATGAGATTACATCCTATAGCTTCAATTCTTCCACCACATTTGGCACTTGAAGATTGTGAAGTAGCCGGATACAATATCCAAAAAGGAACCACAGTCTTTATAAACGTATGGAGTATTGGGAGGGACAAAACACTGTGGAATGATGCAGAGAAGTTCTGCCCTGAAAGATTTTTATGGAAAAAGATAGACTTAAAAGGGCAGCATTTTGAACTATTGCCATTTGGCTCAGGAAGGAGGATGTGCCCTGGTTATAATTTTAGCCTAAAAGTTGTTACTTCTATATTGGGAAATTTATTGCATGGATTCAACTGGAAGTTGCCTGATAATATGAAGAACGAGGATCTGAGTATGGATGAAGTTTATGGGCTTAATACGATTCGGAAGTACCCACTTGTTGCAGTTGCGGAGCCTCGACTACCACTTCATCTGTACTTGACACTATTCAGATGTCAATCCGATACTCTTTCTCCAGATGTTTTCTTTTGTCCTTGTTATCTGAACTATACTACAATATAAAGTAATTAACCTGGTTGTGGTGACTTTCCCAACTACTATGGCCACATTACGAAAATAGTCTTGTTTACTTTCACAAGTACTGGTACTAAATATGTGTACATGTTACCCTCCTCCCATCCTGCTGGATGAACTTTTTACTTATTTCAGAGCTGGGTTTCACAATATAAAGATTGATTAGCAATACCATGCTACATCAATAAACTCCTATGGTGGCAACACAGGTTAAAGTTGCTTTTGGGCTTGGTATACAAGACCACATTTTGTTTTCTCCTTCATCAGTGCCACATCTGTCTCACATATTTCAAACGCACCTGTATCTAAGAAATTCTAAAAATTGTTCTAAAAAAAAATTAAAATGTATATACTAGTATATAATATTCATAATTGATGCTTGTTCGCTTACTTTTAGCTCTTCAACAAAAAAAAAAAAAATTCTACAAATTAACTTGCACTTCTACAGATGGTTATTTTAAAAAATGAGTTTCTTTTGGCCGGTTTGATCATGTTCTTGATGAACACAGGGCAAGGAGAGATTTAGAAAAAAATAATTTTGTGGATTTCTTGTTGCAGTTAGCCAATGATCAGGACTCTTCTCTTGAAGTTAAGCTTAATCCTGATCAAACCAAGGGACTTACACAGGTATGCTTGGTTTTTTTATATTCATCCTGATCCTGTTTATATTAGTATCTGATCTTTTTGTTTTTTCTTACTTATGGACTGGTTATGGTAATCAGGACTTATTAACTGGCGGAACAGATACTTCAGCCCTCACAATTGAATGAGCCATGTCAGAAACCATCAAGAAGGCAACAGGAGAGATTGACAGAGTAATTGGGAGTTGGGACAGACAGATGGCTGGAAGAGAAACATCTCCGACACCTTTCGTATTTAGAGGCTATTCTTACTTCTATAATAGGAAATTTATTGCATTGATTTAACTGGAAGTTACCTGATAATATGAAGGATGAAGAACTAAGTGTGGATGAAGTTTATGGACTTGTTACGACTCGGAAATACCCCCTTGTTGCAGTTACAGAGCCTCGACTACCACTTCATCTTTACTAGCCAAATGTCAATTTAATACTATGTTTTTCTTATATATATATATATTTTTTGTATCTTTTTTATCTGAAATGCGTTCGTCTTGCACTTGTTAAAGTTTTCTGAGTGTATCGTTGGTTCGATTTGGTTTTTATCTGACCTGCACCTGAATCATACTAGCTATAAAATAAAATTATAAGCATGATCCTTCTTTATGGTGCTGGCTTTGAGGTTAAATTGATGGGAAGACCAAGTGCTTGTGAACGACAGATATATTCCTAAAACTCTAATCTTTCATTCATAGATAAAATAAAATAAAATAATATATGCCTCATAGCAGTTCTTACACTTCTCAATCCATGAACATCATGGGTCATAATTCTATTTACACTTTTATCATAGTCCATGTCTCAATGGACTACGGAACCCATTATTCAGACTTTTGTCCAGAGTTCTTTCTTTGTGAATGGTCGGAGATTTTGGTGATTGAGTCCACTGTCTAGGTCCCTGATGAAGATGATGATCTTGATGCTTTTGCTTTGGGCTTCTCAGTCCTTTTTGTTCTGCATTTTCCTTGTGTAAAGTAATGGCCTTAGGCACAGTATACACAAATGGTACAACATCAAAATCCTGTAGTTTCTCAAAGGTTTCCACCACAGCCCTCATTGTTGGTCTCAACTTTGCCTTGTAGCTAAGGCACTGATAGGCTAATGCAGCCGCCTTCTGGGCACCAAGCTCGGAGTATTGCCCTTCAAGTTTTGGGTCCATTATCCGACCAAGCCTCCTCGGTTCTTTCAACGAAGATTTTGCCCAATCTACCAAGCTTTGTTCTCTATTAGGCCGGCTTTTGTCCACTGCCCGTCGCCCTGTTAGTAGTTCCAATAGTACCACCCCAAAGCTATAGACATCACTTGCTGCTGTCAAGTGACCTGAAACAACATTAATTTGGACGAAATCATCACATTAGAGTTCCGTACACACTGCTTCAAGTAGGAGTAGCTCATGCAAAGTCAGAGACATACCAGTCATGATGTATTCTGGAGCAGCATAACCATGTGTTCCCATAATTCGTGTCGAAACATGTGTTTCATCTCCTTGTGGACCATCCTTTGCTAATCCAAAATCAGAGAGCTTAGCTGTGTAGTCCTGCAAATGGAAAACAATACATGGAATCTATTCAATACAGGCAGGAACAGAAAGAAACACAGAAAAATGGTTCTGAGATATAGCTAAGCTTAATTACCGAGTCTAGCAAAATATTGGAAGCTTTAAAATCGCGGTAAATAACAGGATTTTCGGCTTCATGGAGGAAAGCAAGACCTTTGGCGGCTCCAAGAAGTATCTTCATTCTTGTTGACCATGGAAGTGACACCGCGTATCCTGCACAGATAAAGAATTTTATAAATTAATGGTTCAATCATTTTTGAAATGTCAACCATGTCAAATAACGATATTTTGACTTTGTCTTGGCCCCTTTTCTCATCAGAGACGCCAATATCTTGATTCATACACAAAACGTGTGATCGAGTAATACATACTGAATTTATGTATACTTGTAGAGCTTTAGTGCATACCACCATTTTCTATCACAAATAGTATATCATACTGAAACTAAACTTCACCATATTTTCCATCTATGATATGATTCGACAGATTTACTACAAACCATTTTAATCTACAAATCACGGGTCAGAATATTATACAAATTATAATTAAACAATCTTCCATTTGTAGATATTGGTTTGCATTTGAAAGAACAAGCACGCATATATTATCGAATATATTACTTATAAAATTTTCCAAGACTATATGAAAGAAAAAAGTAGCTTACTTCGAAAGAGTTGGTTTTCCAAGCTCCCTCTTGGCATATATTCATATATCAGCACCCTGTGTTCATCTTCGCAGCAATACCCGATCAACTTCACTAAATGTGGATGCCTCAGTTGTCCAAGAAATATCACTTCCGTCTACGAAAATATTATCAAATTAACTAACAGATCAGTTTTATTGAAAATATCACGGAATATCTACTTATGAATTGATCTAACTAGCTACTTAAAATATTTGAATTTGTTACGTACCAGCCACTCCTTATGGCCTTGTGAGCCATCTAAATCAAGAAGCTTAACAGCAACAGGCTGAGCTTTCAAACCAGGCCTAAGCTTATCATCAATAAATCCTTTATAAACTGGTCCGAATCCTCCTTCACCAATAAAACTAGACGACGAATAGCCATGCGTTATCAGTTTGAGCTCCACAAGCGTAAAGGCATGAAGGTTCGATCCAACTAATGAGTTCGAGAGATCTTCTGAAGAAAGAGTGGTTGAAGAGCTTATATCCGATATGAAAAACCTTTGAAATGAATTTTCTTTAACCATTACTTTTTTCTTCTTAGCGGTATCATGATCATCCGTCTTGGACGATGATTCGGAGCTGTCGATAATCTTACCGCAACTCGGGAACAAAGATTGCCATGTAATCTTCTTCTTCACTGTCATTTCACTACCTAGAAATTTGCTTGCACAAAAGTTCACCAACTAGGTTTGATTAACGAAAGCTTATTCGAGAAAAATATAAATAATGGAATGGTAGTAGGTAGGTAGGTTTGTAATTATGTTGAAGAAGAAACTGAATATAGGGTATAAAAATGGTTAAGAGATTATAGTTTCTCTAGAAGAATGAGATAGAATATATAGATATTTGCAAGTCCCGAATACTATATATGTAGCTAGTACGATTGGAATACTTGATTGTTTCTCCGTGTTTGCTTTTCGTTATATCTTTCTATATATAAATTGCATGTCGAATTGACAATGTCCATAGACAAAGACGTAGATATCAACAGTGGCAGAGAGAGATATGTATACGACTAGCTAGCTTGTTTGTGTTCTTTTACCAACATTTTACGTACGTTGATGGGGATTATAGTAAGAAGGTCGAGGTAGATGGTTTAGCAGAATATTACTGATACATGCAAGTTGTGGGGAAATAAGGTTTTCTAAGTCTACTAGTTTTGGTGGGAATCAATTAATTAAATATGACTTTGGCTACCCAACTTGACTTTGGTTTCACATATATGAAAAAACTACGCTCCTTTGTCTCATTTACTTTGCCGATTAACATTCCTCCATTTTATACTTTCCTCTTCACGACATATGAGATACGATAAAAAAAAAAAAAAAATTAACGCGTATTTCTTTTATATTTTTCATAATTTAACCATAACACTGATCAAATTTACAAGATTTTTGTTGTTGAAAAAAATACTTAAAAATATGAATTTAGAGGTTTGCCGGAATTAATAATAATTTGATGTTGATCGGTAATCTAAATGATATCGGTCTAGCGTTGGTTTAATAGTAAGGGTTAGCTGAGATTGTATAACGAGGAGGTACTTAAAATTTTAGAGAATATTTCTTTGTTTATAGCTAGTTATCGACATGTCTCATACAATATAATTACGTAGCCTATTTACGAGGATAAACTTATCGTATGTTTATTCGGTCTAGATTTGTGTATCCTTAAATTTACCGGACTGATCGGTGAAATCAACCTACGAGAAAGTTTTAGTACACAGTTGATTTCTTGAAAATGTGGCGATGAAGTAATTGACATCCAGAGCACTTACATTACAAGAAAAAAAGCTAAATATGATCGGTCAAAAACTGGTCGCATTTAGCTGAATACGACTGTTTTCGGTTGTATTTAGTTAAATTTGACCGGTTTTTGGACCTGTTATATATACGGGAGTAATATTTAGTAAGTTGGTTGTTTTTATACTAAATTTGACCGAGTAAATTCGACCTGTTAAATTCGATTGAAAACGGTTGAATTTAATTTTTCACTAGAAATTTAAAAATGCCGCCCAAACAATTAAATTTTTGAAAGAATTTAAAATGTCCGCCTAAAATATAAATTCGTCTATATATGGTAGAAAATACGGTTCTAAATTCGATCGCATTCAGTCGAATTAACGAGCACCAGATTTTTAAAAAAAAAATCTTACCCGAAAATTCCAGATTCCGGTGAGCTTCAAAAAATCCAGCAATCATTCCGACAGCTCATATTTTGCCAAAAACGGGGTTAATTTCCAAATTACATGTTAATTTCATACACCAAATTAAAAAAAAAAAAGTCAGTCACCAGCATTTGTAAATATTGTGTGTTGTGGTGTTTATGCTTTATACTTTGCTAAATACAATATTTATCTATCCTTGTCGAGTTGATGTTTCAAAAATTAAAAAAAATTAAAATTATCCAACTAATCATTCACACACACCCCCCCCCCCCGGGCCGCCTAATTATTTGAGAGCCTTGTGTCCCGACATTTATAATAATTGAATTAAATATATTAACTTTTAAAATAGAATCGTAGATATGATGTAACAAACATCACATTGAAAATAAACAATGGAGTTTTAGTGTATTATGTATGTATATGTATATTCTCATAAATTAAAAAAAAAAAAAACAATGTTAAGTACTACTTTATAAAAAATTAACAAATATTGTAATATGTTTCAAAGTATAATATTATATACATGATCAATTTTATATCTTATAAATATAATGGTGCGTATTACTTTAAAATCACACAAGTTCACATATGCTCATGTTATACACGGACAATTATGCGAACACAAAATTCAACTTCAAAATTCATTTTGAGCCATTCGAAACTAAATCAATATTTTAGCAACTAAAAAAGGGGTGGGGTTTAAGGGTCCTAAGTGTGTACTCTATGAGATACAAAGTACTTTTTTGTATGAATACAAGAATGGTATTTTTGTAAAAGAAGTATTTGTAAATATATTACAATTATGCCAATAATTTACATTACGTACTCATAAAACTCTCATAAATATGTACTTCGGGGAATTTTTTTATTAAAAATAATTAAGTATATTTTTTAGTATAGATATTTATCCAAATTTATGAAACCTAATTAAATTAAAAAATTATTTGATTAATGAAAATGTTATCATATATTATAAAATTACTATACAAATATAATATAAAATTAAAATATTATTCTTGACCTTATTTCTACTTACAACATTATTTCAATACATTCACTGTCTATATGAAAAATTATTACAATTTATGTACATGCTCGTGCTTTGTACGGGTCAATAGAGGCCTTTCTTAACTTCGCATTCTTAACTCAATATATGCATGTATCTGGCCTTTTATAGACCCATTCATTTGATTGAGTTTTTGATAGCTGTATTAATTTATATTTACATGTTTTCATTAATTTGATTGAAAGAATCATCTGGTTAATCAGGGTTGAGTATATTTAATATTCTGTTAGAACTTGGATACGATAATATCTTATATATCAATAAGCTCCTTTGGTTTCATTTATATGAAAAAACTACGCTCCTTTATCTCATTTACTTTGCCGTTCGATATTCCTCCATTTTAAATTTTCCTCTCCACAACATATGAGATCTCCACAACATATGAGATACAATTAAAAAAATTGATGCATATTTCTTTTATATTTTTCATAATTTAACCATAACACTGATCAAATTTACAGGATTTTTATTGTTGAAAAAAATATGTAAAAATATGAATTTAGAGGTTTGCCGAAATTAATGATGATTTGAAGATGATCGGTAATCTAATGGTATCCGTCTAGCGGTGGTTTAATAATACGGGTTGGAAGAGATTGTATAACGAGGAGGTAGGCTTAAAATCTTAGAAAATATTTCTCGATTTATAGCTAGTTATCGACATGTCCCATACAATATATTTACGTACCCTATTTCTGAAGATAAAACTTGGCGTACGTTTATTTGGTCTAGATTTATGTGTCCTTAAACTCACCGGACTGGTCGGTGAAATCTACCTACGAGAAAGTTTTAGAACATAGTTGATTTCTTGAAGATGTGGAAATGAAGTAATTGACATCCAGATTTATCGAGGTGTGCACTTACTATTTGTTCACCAGCATTCCTGAGAAGGTAGCCACTTGTTCAGAAGAAACCTCTCCGATTGGGTAGGTCCACAATCAGCTACTTTAAAGATCTCTACTGTATGGAATGTGGTTATATCTTCATAATCATTATCCTAGAACTCTCTCCTTTTTTAGCTTCAACTATCGAATGAGAACGGGACAACTTGATTATAATCAATATGTGTACAATGATTTATAAGTAATCCTAATGAAGGGGTCTCTGAAAAGTATCATAATGATCTTTCATCTATCTTGCACCTCAAAACATCTTAGATGGGATTTTTAACAAATAAGAATATGATTATTCGCTTATCGAAATGTCTCAGGGTGGCAAGGTAAGAGCCTTAAAAAATAGCATGCAAGTCATCCACCTATCAGGCTCGCTCAAAGCAGCCTAGATAGAGTCTGCAATTAGCCATCCCGAACGAGAGGGTTTAGTTGCTTTCTCTTATCAGCCATATTTAATACGACCTAGTGAAGTCCTTGAAAAAGATCTTCAAAAAGAGAGGTATCCAGTCAACTGTATTAAAAAATTTCCTATTAGTGTTCAAGCTGCGTAAGTGAATTCTGACCTTCATCAATAATTGATATTTCAGTAAATATATACTTTATATTTTTATTCCAATTTGTAGAATGAAGGTGTTGTAACATTAAGGGACAGGTCTGATAACATCTATAGAGAAATTCTTAATTTCAAAAACATAAAAAAATAAACTTTTCCAAGATAATCTCTATATGAATATATGGTGTCTTTAATATATATATATATATATATATATATATATATATATATATATATATAATTTTGTAGAAAAATAAATTTATACAACAGACTATTAGGCTTTAAAAGTATTGCAGAAGAGGGGGTTGAATGCAAAATTGCTATTTTAAATCTTTTTAACTTAACAACTAGTTTGTAAAAAATGTAATCTTAACGGGGGAAGAGATTGCAAACAAAGAACAATATGAAAGAAGAACAAGTACAAAAAATAATTATTTTATTAATTTAGCAAATGTGTCTACAACAACCTAGAAATACTTTCTAGTTTAGGATTTTTCTTGAGAGATTTTACAAGTAATGATTCGAAAGCTTAGCTCACAAATGATGAGTTGTTAATCTTATATAATGTTGTGACTGTATCTTTTGCAAACTTTATCACGTGTGAACTTATTTAAAATATTTCTAAGCAAATGGATAGAAAAGTATAAAGATTGCACACTTATGTCTTGGAGATGAACTTTGTCATATTATTTTTCAATCTAATTTCATCGTAGTCTTGCAGGTATCACATATACTCATGAGATACATGTACACCTGTTGCAGAAACAACTATCAACATTTGATTGTACAAATGATGTCAAATGATTCTATATGCGACATTATTTTTTCTCCGCCAAATTTGTTCTCATTGTATCTTCTACCAAAACACTGTAAAACTTGTCATCGCTTATAAAAATATGTTTTCTCATGTTGTGTCAAATAAATTATTGTCATTCTTGTATCTTACTTTTCATTTAAAGGTTGATGTCCATTTATAGTATATTTGCACTCTACTATCATACTTGTATTTTTACTTGAGGCATGGACAATACTTACTGTCACTAAAGCTTACAAAAGATATATTTTGGGTATGACATTCTACAACGCCATAAAATTTTCATATGCAATACTTCTTTATTATTGTTGTAGGCTCGAATAGTGTTGTCTAAAGTAAAAGGCAAAACCAAGTTGTTGTTACGAATACAGTTGTTGCCTATGACACATAATGCAACACTTTTTGCAACATTAGAAAAGTATTGTATTATACATTTATTGCAACACTACTTTGACATAAGGGCAACAACATATGGTTTTGAATAAGACTTGAAGTCACATCAGCACAGGATCCAACATGGTGATGCCACATCAGCATTGAGGCCCATACTGGTATCACGCCAGCAGTAGGCCCCACAATTTTTCACGTCGACAGTGAGGACCATATTGGTGCCACATCAGTAGTGGGGTCCACCAGGCGCCACATAACTAACGGGGCCCACTACATGTATTGCAACACTAGCCGAGGCTAATGCAACACTAATATTTTTAGTTAAGCAATATCATTTTTTTAATATGCAACATCATCTGATTTTGTTTAGCAATACTATGTATACATACTGCAACATCAAATATAGTCAAATGCAACAATTCATATATTATTTCAACGTAACTGTTTTGTTTATACATGATTCCTTTCTAAAACCAACAAACAATAATAGCCAACAAGTTATAAACTAGTGTAATTATTCTAACAAGTGCTTGTCAACAAGCACTTAAACCAGGCAAATGCCACCAATTCTAACTTCAAAAGCACGTAAATTCTAACTTTAAAAGTACGAAGTTCAAATACTAGCTAGCAAAACCTATATAATAAAGTCGCTACAATGTAGCCTCCTTGAATCATTGGGGTACCATTGTCGTCTTGTCCTTCTTGTTGGAGCCATGTGTTCTTGAAAAAGCATAAACGAGTTACTTTTACAAAATCAGAGAAGACACCCAAGGTTGAGAATTCAGAGCTAGTTTGTACAAATGTATATGGACCAACAACAGCTGCATCGTTGGGAGGATCTCGCCACTATGTCCATTTCATTGATGATTCCACTAGAAAAGTATGGGTTTATTTTTAAAAGAATAAATTAGATGTGTTTGTTACTTTCAATAAGTTGAGGACTGAAGTTGAAAAACGGACCGATTTGAAGATTAAGAGTTTGATGTCAGATAATGGTGGTGAATACAGTTAAGGGAGAGCACGGAGTGGATCAGTTTGGTTTAAGTGTAAAACCGAAATTGAAACCGCATATCCACGATTTTTAAAATTGAAACTGACTGTTCGTTTCGATTTTATAATTTTCGGATCGGTTACAATCAGTTTAGTTTTGGTTATAAAACCGCATCAAATAATTACAAAATAAATGTGATTAATAAAAATTTTAAGTATACAAAGTCCACTTGTTCCGAAATAAAAATATAATTTTTTTATAATATTTTACCAAAGTCTAACAATAATCCATGAATAATGCTTGAGAGGATTCCAAATCCTTGTTTTAATTTGAAATAATAATTTTCAAAATTAATTATCTAATAAAACTATATCAAGAGATTCAAATACACACACATAAACACACACACACACACACACACACACACACACACACATATATATATATATATATATATATATATATATATATATATATATAA